>JACSYO010001932.1:2165000-2369602 GCA_016806645.1 Ophiodon elongatus
TTTTTTGCCTTTATTGGAAAGATGAAAGTGCAGAGGCAGACTGGAAATGGGGTGGAGGGCGAGGGAGGTGTATGACATGCAACAAGGCTGCATGGTGAGAAAGATTTGATAGAGAAATCATACAGAGTCAGGAATATTCTGGGCTTAAATAAGTGAATTGCACTTCAACTTTTAAATAGTCTGCGCACCACAATTGTCATTTTTATTTGATTAATTGAGAAAATTCTGTTAGCTGATTAATTATCTAAAAATGAGTGATCAGCTTATTGATTTATTCTTTTAGTATTAATTCAGACCCCTCAATAGAAGAAAACCATGGATACACATATATAGAATATACACATGCAGAGATACAGACGTCAAACCAACAAAGTTCAGTCATGCTACAAACTACAATTACTGGCAGAGCAAGAAAGTTTTACACCCACACACAAACCTTCACACACGTATAGAAGGTTGTATATACCCATGAACTCTCTCACACACACACACACACACACACACACACACACATATATACAGAGGCTGACAGACATGCTTTATCATGGCTCCTGCAAAGGGCCCGGCAGCACAGCAATCCCCAAGCTTATCTTTGGCCCACCAACAGCACTGAACTGTAAACCTCAGTCAGCAGCCTAATAGCCGAGACAACTATTGTACACGCACGCACACACACACACACACACACACACACACACACACACACACACACACACACACAGGAAGAAAATATATACATACTGTAAAAAATACACACACACAAAAGAAATGGGAACAATGGCATAAAGGTGGAAAATAAACACTTGAACACACACACACACACACACACACACACACACACACACACACACACACACACACACACAAAAAGAGAATTGCTAACGGTTGCTCTTGCTGTACACCCCCCCCCCTCAAGTTGGATTTCTGTAACCCGTCATAGTGATAGGCTCTTAATAATGAAACAAATACGCCGTGTGTGGGCAGCGATAGAGAGAGAGAGGTGAGGGTTGGGGTGGGGGTGAATTGAAGGGAGAAGGGGGCACACGCAGATGTTCCTGACTCTAGGAAATGTCGCAGACAGCTGGTCTGTAGTAACAGAACGAACTGAGCAACACTCCCGAGCAGCTGTGTGTGTGAGCTGACAGGGCACAGCTGTATGGTATGGTGTTCTACCCTTATACCCACAGTCCGTTCACTGCTTTGGAAATTTTGGAGTTCTCAGAGTGTTATTAATTGCCTACAATGAGAGTGGGCAACCCCATTGGGACTCTGTGTTTGGTGTGTGTGGTGTGTGTTTGTGTGTCATGTAAAAAAAACGTCACAAATGTTGAGCTATATACCAGCAATATGCTGCATTGCAAATGCTGCAGAAAGCGTATCAGATGTTATTATAAAACTGTTTATATTTGTGTGTGCGTGCGTGCGCGTGTGCGTGTGTGTGTGTGTGTGTGTGTGTGTGTGTGTGTGTGTGTGTGTGACTGTCCCAATCCCCAGAAGTGTGCATCCCCCTGGGCTTCCACCTGAGTGTGTGCCTCTCCAGAGGAGCCTCTCTAATGATCACAGTGTGTGAGATAATTAGCCAGTTTAGTGGGGAAGTCCACTGAGAGACGGACACACACGGGCCAGTGGCTGCGGCTCCACACCGAGAGGAATTTCCCAGAAACAGGACTCAGTGTTCAAACTGTTACATCCAGAAACCAGTAGAGTAAAGTTGTACGTATGCTTTACAATCTGCACCACATTAAAAACCTTCCATCCCTGAATTCTTGTGTCATGTTCACATACAGGAATCATGAGGGCCACATCTGGACAGATGTCACCCTCAACTGTAACTGCCATGTTTTAAGACTTTTAATTTGTGTCTGATATCATTTTTGCTAGTTCTCACTGAATTAAAAATACTATCTATGAATATGCAAATAGCGTTTATTTATAAAGTTCACTTGCTGGAAACAAATGATCTCCTGCTTTAGTGAAAAGTCCATTCTTGGTGTATGTGTGCTGCAGGCTTCAAGTGTCCACATTATGCTTGCGGAGGGTAAGTTGCATATCGGACAATGATCGGCTTCAAAACCAGTTGCGATGTCACAAAAACATGTCAAACTGAGATTGAAAGGACCCATATTGCAGAAAGAGAGATTTTGAAGTCTTATATAATACATATATAAGGATTACTGTCCAATCTTCCCACCGTTCTTGAGACCTTCATCCTTTTGTTTTCCTGGGTTTTGCCTCAGACTCCCAGAAGCACAGAGCTGAGAGAGCAGCAGCGAGATGGCTATCATACATAGATAATGATCTACAGTACACACGGAGCGGATTCCCCTCAGACCACAAAAGATCTCACACACAAGACAGACAGGTGGAGCAAAGCGTGTTTAGAGAGGCGAGAAAGCAGCAAAAGCTGCCCATCAATAATGAAAACATCAATACTTGCGTCGATGGGCCTTCTGAAGGTTTTTCTTTTTGGAGGAGAACAAACCTTCACTGTTTCAGAGCGAGGTCAGGTTCCTCAACAATGGCGTCTGATCATTTGAATTCTACCGTACATCCTCCACATTTCTGTTGTCTTCACTTTGCAGATTAAAGTGATTCTAATTCGGAACCGCAGAGCAGATGGTAATCACAGCCTACAGAACAAACTGCAGTCTGCAGCGAAGGCTTTTCTCGTATATATCTGACGTGTTTGAGGGGAAGCTGCTGCAAACTGCAGGAGGTGAAGAGAAAGATTCACCACAGAACTGTGATGGCGAAGGCTGGGACGTTTGCTCTCTCTTGTGATCTCAGGGTAGGAGAGAGACGGACTCAAGTCAGTTTTCATCACAGACGGAAAACTGTGGACTGAGTTAGTCCATGGGTTGGTCCACTGATCGGCGGTTTGATCCCCTACTGAGCAGCGCACATGTCAAAGTGTCCTCGGGCAAGATACAGAACCTCCAACACTGTGCCATCAGTGTATAAATGTGTGTGTGTGTGTGTGTGTGTGTGTGTGTGTGTGTGTGTGGGTGTGTGTGTGTGTGTGGGTGTGTGTGTGAGAATGGGCAAATATTGGCATGTAGTACAGCGCTTTGATTGGACGGAACGCTAGAAAGGCCGTACAGTCTGTTTACTATTTACCATAGAGCAGCGGTCGCATGCCTCTTAAACAAAACAAAAAAACAGGAGCGAGGTAGAGACAGAGAAATCCTCACATTAGAAGTGACTTGTAACCTGTGAAATCAAGAAAAGCCTCGAATGGCCTCTCCAAAGTGGGAGCTTCGACGGGCGATAATAAGGTCGGCGCCCGGAAAGCGGGGCAGGGGCCCGACACACTCGAGTAACGCGGCTCCGTCCATTAGCAGCAAGGAGCCGCGGCTCTGCCTCCGCGACCCCGAGCACACGGCGGGCTGCAGAACAAACAGAACGTCCAGCCGAGGCGCCCGGCGAGCCGGAACAAGCCTGCTCAATAAAACATGCGCAGGGCTCCCACCACAATGGGACTGATGCGCAATCAAGTGGAGCGCTCCCTCGCTCCCTCGCTCCCTCGCTCCCTCGCAACGGCACAACCCCGCGGCTCTCACACCACTGTGAAATTGGGGCTCCTCCGAATCTCGTCTTCCGTATCTTATCTTCTCATGAAATCGCTCCATCCCTGCCAGCTCTCGCTTCCCATCCCTTTGTTCTTTCCGGTTTTTTTTGTGCCCCTAACTTTCTTTCCATCCCCTTTCGCTCGTAAAACATGTCCTTGTTTTTGTTGAGTCCTCTCCTCTATGAAGTATTGATTTGGTTTTCTCCCCCCCCCCCCTCGCTAGTTTTTGTTGCATCTTTCGTTCAAACTGCTGTACACCCTCTGCTCATTGATGCAACCTTCATTCATGCTTTTTCTCCACAACTGCTTTACCTTTGAAATCTCCCTCCCTCCTTACCCCTTCATCCTCCTCCTCATTGTCTTCCTCACATCTCTCCTTTACTTTACCCCCCCCCTCCCCCCCGCCCCCATCTTATCAATCTTTCATTGCCGTTCAATTCAACGGCGTGCTGCGCTGTTGTGCTACAGCGATCCCATGCCACCAATCCCGCGTGTTGTGAAGGCCAGCCACTTAACGCCATGCATATCAATGGGAACATGCATAAAAATAGTTTTCACACACACACACACACACACACACACACACACACACCCCTGCACAGCAAATTGAGGTTCAAGGTTCATCTGTTTCTCATTATAAAACTACAAGATCGAAAATCAGGGGAAGGAGACAGAATGTCTTTGAGCCTCGCTACACACACACACACACACACACACACACACACACACACACACACACACACACAAAGTTGAGTTAATCACGCAGTCAGGCCATACATTGTTGATGCGCTGGCTAGGGAGCAGGCAGGCGGCTGACTGAGTTAATTAACGAGTGCTAATCAAAAACAATCTTCTTTCATTTTCTAATCGTTCATAGCTCATTTATCGTGTTGCCCTCCTTCAGATAACAGAGGCCTTTGTGTATGCGGATTGAGAATGTTAAAAAAACAAAAAACAAACAAGGAGGCAGATCAGGCCGGCTCACTGCTGTTACATGGTACAAACAGGTTTTCATTCAAAAGCACGTGAGGCAACACGTGTGGAAATCACTATTCTCCCCGTGCTGATGGCTCCAATCTGGGAGCTTCTGTGCCGGCCCGGCTCATCATCTGAGTGGAGAACAGCGCGATCACACACACACACACACACACGCGCGCGCGCGCACACACGCACACGCACACACACACACCTGTCTACAGCTCTCCCGAGTTGACTTAGGCGGCATGAAAGGCACCGCTCCAATTATGACGGGGAAAGACGAGTAAAGGATCTCAAAGAAAGCCAAGAAATATGAACAAACGACCAAATGTTCTGATGCTCTCGAACGTGAAGCCATTAGATCCTCTTCTGAGTAAACTGTTCAACAAATGAAATGTGCAGGATTTTAACTATGTCCATGTTTTAATTAAATATTTAATCTACACACACAGTAATGAGAGCCATGTATGTATAAAAATATACCCAGAACACACACACACACACACACACATATCATTTCGAAACCATCTGGCTGTTTGTGTGTGTGCTCTACTTTCGTTTCAAGGGTGCTCTTTGAGCTCTGTTCTTGGAAGTGTCCAGAATAGCTCCAATCAGAGCAAGCCACAGCCAGCTCCCAGCCCTGCATCACACAAAAGGGTGAAAAGCAGTTGAAACTACTTTTCTTCTGCCCCAGAATTTCCTTCCCCCACCCCCTCCACCACACACAAGGTCAAATTATGCTCCAACCTTTTAAGAAGAAATCCAAAAGCTAGTTTTCTTCCTGGAAATGTAAAAGATACAAAATGTCTGGATTTTACTTGATTATTCGTTTGGACCGCTCGCGGAGCCGCTGCCTTAACACAATGTCTCGTTGGCTTCAAAGCAATCAGCTGAATACCCGTGATGTAACATGTAAGTGTAAAGTCAGACGTTGGCAGATGGTGAGGAATACTAATGGACAAACATTTCCTATTTACCAGCCATTCATAGTAACAAGAGGAGATGTCGCAGGGCTGGTGACATAACAGCATCAAACGACGGCCATGACTCACGCAGAACAGTAATGGTAAGAGAATATCAACAGTGTGTTGGGGAGTCATACTACACCCATAATCACATTTTATTAGTAATAACTCGGGCACGGTCAGTGCAACACATGTTGAAAGTCTCCTTGTGACTTGTCATTTCACGCTATTTGAATATTATCATATTTACACTACCACTGTCTTTATTATTTTAATATTATCATATTTACACTACCAATACAGCTCTTTTGATGCTACGTGTAGGTAGCCTTTTAGCATTTTTTAGCTCTATGTTTTGGATTTACGGCCTACAGCTTTATGGTTTTGATTCACTCTCACCAGTCTCATCACTATACGCGGATGATGACTATCCGTTTTTATTTATTGTGTATTTCACTGTGCTTTCTTTTATTGTGTACTTTATTGTGCTTTTTTAAATGTTTAAATGTTTTTGTTTTCTGCTCCTGTCAAGCACGTTGTGACCTTTTGTCTGTAAAAAGTGCTATATAAATGAATTTGAATTGAATAATTCATGTTTTCCACCTTTTTCTTTTTTTCTCATGCAGATTACCATCTATTTGGCAATAATGAAAAGTAATGAAATACTGGATAGTATTGTCTAAGGATGCAGTTTCACGATACAGAATAGTTGTTTCAATCGTGGGAGGAACAATAGGTTTCATTACTGAATTTTCAGTTTAAAAAAAAAAAAAAAAAAAAAATTAAAAAAAGAATAGAATTTCTTCTATATACTCACCTAAAACGAACACTGTAAGTGGACTACCTGATTACTATAAGCTAATTATTTTAACAGCATTTGTAGAGGAATGACTGCCCAAAGCTTTTTTTATTCATAAAAAGAGGTTGATCACTGTAACCTAGATCCCTAGAAGCGTTCTCCACTGTATTTATGAACCATTCATTTTAAATGGATGACTGAGATCTCTGGCTATGAAAACTCTTTTTCAAGCGCATATACTCATTGCTTAAATAATGTCACAACTCCACCCAACACACACATACTCAAAGTCGTCAGTACGCTACTATGTCCACCTCGTTTCTGATTGTCTTACTGATGGACACTATTGTTCCACATTGCAAACAGGAAATTGATAAGCAACTCTGGTGGAGGAAAAAAAAAAGAAAGAATATGAACAACGGTGACCAAAACTGAAGTGGAAGTAAACAGCCAGAATGTTTGGGAATACATTTAGCTTAATTATGAAGTGTAAGAAACATGTCCTCCACATTTTGAAGGTCACAGGAGTAGAATAATTTCTCCGTCAGGAATCACCAGAGAATGTGTTTGTTTCCTCACACACACACACACACACACACACACACACACACACACACACACACACACACACACACACACACACACACACCCCTCTAATCGCGGTTACTGTAATGACCCAATTTAGCTGCCAGGATCAATAAAGTTCACGCGACGCTCTTATGAGAACTCGGACGATTAAATCTGATTATGTTACACAGAGGTTATAATGACAGATTCGGCCTGCAATCAAACCGCGCCGATGGCAATACAGATCAAATCAGCGGGCCGATTGTTTGGACAAGCGCGTAATCCGAGTAAGCCCGTCCCTGTGACCTGAACAAGATGCAACACTTGGTCCGTTTTTCTGACAAGATGATTTCCTAGCTGTTCTGCTTCATCGGACACGTGCCTCAACAAATCTGTGGATGGTTGGCTTTCATCTTTGAACATATGTTTTGAGCATGTGTTCTAAACCCGGTCCAAACGCTTCTAACCTGCTGCTGCCAGCACATATGCGCTATCTTACTGTAACCTGTGTTTTACCCTCGGCTCAGTATGTTCTTTGCTGGTAATTACTCGTATTATCTGCAAGTCTCCATTTTCTCTCTTCTTGTCTCCTATTCTTCCCTTCTGCAATGACCCAGTTTCCCCCGCAGGGGTTATTAAAGTTTCATTTTTTATCATCGGCTCTAATCTGAAGTACTCAGCCTTTGTTTAGCCTTCACACCTCGCAGCATCACACGAACACTCGCTGAGGTTGGCGAGTGCAGCTGCGTGCGAGCGGCGCTCGACACCGAGTGGCGAAAATGATAAGATGGGGGCACGGCTCGTGCAGGGGAGGGGGGGGCAGGCGATCAATATTCGGATTATGTGTAGTGGAATGATTTAATAAATATGCATAGGAGGTGTTGAGGGCTTAATCATGAATTCTAATAATCAGAATGAGAACATAAATTGGATTACAGTGTGCATGTGTCCCTGTCCGTATCACACATGCACAGACACATACCAAGCACACGTTTCACAGATGTAGAGAAGACAGACAACAAACACACGCACACAGAATCCACACCGCTCCGCACTTCTCCAACTCTGCCATGCAAAATCTCATTTCCCTAAATTAAACCTGTGGAAAAACTTTCTTCATTCGGCAGATATTTACTACCTTGATGGCTTAAGTTTTCCGCAGGGGAAGCTCAGAACTCAGAAAAATAAGCCATTTTGTTATGGTGGTCCAAACTTTTTTTTTTTTTAAATCACATTTTTAATACAAAAAGTATTTATTTTTCCCCTGCTAACTGTAAATTCACTTCACCTCAACATAATATGGAGGTATTGCAGTTAACTCAGACCCAGGGAAAGGAATTTTATAAATTGGCCCAAACGTTGCATGATGAGGAATTCAACATCATTAGCACCTTAAAAACAAAAAGAAATAAAGAAACTTGCCAGATAACTCATAACGCCACGAACCAACTTCACTGCACAATATGATTGTATGATAAGGGGGGGGGGGAAAGTGAAAAGAAACACTTTGGGGGATGTTGTAATCGAATTTGGGTTTTATACGTCGCAAGGTGCCCATCTCTATTCAACAAATAGGTAACAGTTAGTTCAGCAGCTTCAACAGAGTGATTATCGTTTCTCTTCCTAGCCCGGTGAAGTGAAGATTCTATTAAAAATTCACATTATCTTGGCCTGCGTGCGGTAAGAAGATTGAGTTTCCGCTAAATGTTTGACCTGACAGTGCTTCACTTGTTCCGTTGCCTGATCCGAAACAACCGTCTTTCCACCTTTTGTCAGTGCGTCTTCAAAAGGTATGTCACATGTGTACTGAAGGACGGGAGGGAGAGATGTGTGTGTGTGTGTGTGTGTGTGTGTGTGTGTGTGTGTGTGTGTGTGTGTGTGTGAGCAGGTGCCTGTGTCTGCTGACGTGTGCGTTTTGAGAAGGGGGCGAGAAGAAAACCTAATTATTGCCGTGATCAAAGCAATTATTAGAAAGAAAAAGAAGAGACTGACCCAAAAACGTCTCAGCTGGAAAGCATCGCAGCTCAATCTGCTGCATCCTATTAAAAGAAATATCAAGCATTCACGGAGCGCACGCACGCCCATCGCGTGCGCGACAAAATTCACACATTTACAGAACCAATCGCATGCGAAACGGGAACTGGTTTACTTAAAACTCACGTGCGCCAGATTCACGTTTTTACTCAGAAATGACTCAAAAACACACAACAAGCACCGATTTAAAAGGACTTACAGCGAAGCATAGAGGCATTTATATTTAGTTATGCGTGAAATATTGTCTGCACATTAACGTGTGCATAACCTCTTCACATGCAGGTGACATATTCCTAGACAGCAGTTTTACCAACGCAAAAGCACCGCAGTATAAGTGGCCTTTTACATCTACAGTATATGATTTGTTATTCATATAGAAAGTACACCCCATGCATATTAAAGTCTGTGATCCTTACTGTGCGGTGCTGATTCACACATCGGAAAATAGTGCTGAGAAGTGCAGCGTTATACCAGAAATGCAATTTCAATTCTCTAAAGTAGTTATATGATGGATTGATGTATCCGGTCTGTGTTCTGTAAAACCTGCAGTTAAATATAGGTTTCAATTCAGGCTAACTAATGGCCTTCACTTAACCTGCCACTGAACTGGTGAGGAGGGTTGAAAGACTCGATTTCTTTATTGTACGCTTCAATACAGGGTCATTGCACCCCCATGTAGTTCAATTTGGTTGAAGGTGGGTCTTTAATTGATATTTTCATTGGCCCAAGCTGAACCTAAGAGGAGCTGAACAGTTAGTCAGCCAATCAAAATGGCACAAGTTACTGAATTGATGTGGCTTCATTAGATTAGAGACGATGCTTGTTAGTTTAAAGAGCACGTTAAAAACACCCATGTCTGATATTTTCTATAAAAGCCCACACACCTGATCAATAATGAAAAAAAGTTGTTAGTTCCCCCTTCCACTCCTCCAACATCAAAGCATTAGTTAACAAACAGTAGTTAAAATATTTTTCCCAATACAAATCCTACTGTAATGCTGAAGTGATCTAGTCTTTTGGGTAGATTTCTTTGTACCCGTGAGGAGCCGGTTTCTTCTAAACCTGATGATTTCCCAACCTAATTTAGATGATTTAACAGAGGTAAAACTCTACACTGCACATCGGCACACAGTGAGCTTTCATCACTTTCTTTGTGGATCTCTGTGAACCTTCATTGGGCTCAGTGACACAACGTTCTGTACACGCTCATATTCCTCACCACCTCAGAATGTTGTTACTAAATCCCAACGTGTCCACAACGTCTATTGATATGCATTTACCCCCGTGTTCAGACGTGTCCACCAGAGAGGCATGTAGTGACTAATATTGCCTTTTACAGCCAATGTCATGGATACGTCACGGTGTTCGCTGGAGGCAAAACAAAAGGAAAAGACTGCAGGCAAACATTAATCACCTCAGAGTAGTGGGGTAATACACATCGAAAATATAATCTTGCTTGTTGTTGAGTGCCAGAATCCATATCACATACGTGTGAGATGAGCTGTAAATTCAAGGCTCTAGCGGCTACAATATCGGCAAAGCGTTTCAGAGATGGAGAAAAAATGTTGCTAATACTTTAGCCTTCTGCAAACCTCCTCAGCCGCCACGGTTGCTGCAGCACAGCAGGCCAAATTATGAGAGATGGAGAGAAATGTAGGCTAAACTATTAAAAAGATGAAGAGATGGGCCGCTGTTGGGCTTATTTTCTGTAACCAGTGTAGCATCAAAGCGTGGTGGAATAGAGTGCTGCAGGAATGTGTCCTAAAACCTGGAAAAGTAGTTTGCATTTTTGCACACTCTCAAAGTCAATGGGTTTATATAATTGTTTTTTGGTTAGATGCCTGAATTAACATCTGTGGTTAACACAGGCTTAAGAGATTTTAACATTTTGTTTTTCGATAGAGAATATATCAGTAAATACCCCTCTCGTGAAATTTGAAGCTTTTTACATGTTTTTAAAAAAATGGTTGCTAACAAGTGGATAAATGAGACTACAAAACGTCATCACACAGACTACTCCGCCTTACTAGCGCTCATGTGACAGTGACGTTAGTTAATTTATAGCCTAACGTTAGCTTTTTACTGCTGACGATTGCACTCATTCTTAAAAATCATAAAAGTTATGTTCATTTGTGAAGGATTATCTTGCTGAACAATTCTTGTAAGTATTATAAACAAGCTTATTTTCTGTAATAATACAAAATCAAACGGAAAACTCCCATTGGCTTTTTGTTGAAGGAACCAGTGTGATGCTCATCATCCCTCCAATACTCTATTAGCAAGCTAACTAGCGGACGGCTGGCTACTTAGCTAGCTTGCTTAGGTAACACTTGCGGCCCAGGAGAGTGACTGGCATATTGAGAGAAACC
Organism: Ophiodon elongatus; assembly: GCA_016806645.1. Lineage (NCBI taxonomy): Eukaryota > Metazoa > Chordata > Actinopteri > Perciformes > Hexagrammidae > Ophiodon > Ophiodon elongatus. The sequence goes on from JACSYO010001932.1 coordinate 2,176,281, forward strand.
TTTTCAGCCAATATATAAAAAGCAAGCCAACAAAACAAGCCAGAGTTTTTATTCTGCCTCCACTAAGGGCCCCCAACAAAAATACGATATTGTATTTACGATAAAAAAAAAAAAAGAGGTCTATATGAACAGGGACTTAAAAGGAAAGCCGGAAAAACTTCAGAACCGGTATCAGCTTTTCATGTCTGGCCATCATTGTCTTTTCCCATGACAACATGAGTTTCTTATTTCTTGTCACGTCTGCTTCCTTATCCTTCCTTAGAACACTGAGGTATCATTACAGCCACAAAAGCATACAATCTCACCTCTCATTCGAATGGAGAGAAGAGTGCCTTTTTCATAATTTTCTTTCAAGCTGTGTACTTCTCCCTTGAATAACAAACAGACTGGGCCTCACAGACAGACCGAGATGTTCTTTAGACAAAACATTTTCAGCCAACGTACAAAGCAGTGGAAAAGTCAAGTTAAAAACTAGAGTCGTATTCATCGAGACTTCACTTGATATTTCAAAATTTGGGATTAATCTATGTCGGTCAATCTGGCACGGTCTTTGTTCCGACGGGAGTCACAAAACAAAGACAGATGTCTGCACAAAAAAAAAGAAGCTGAAACTGTTTTAAGCCAAACACCAAAGACACTGTGAAAACAGGACTGTTGAAGTTTACTTTTAAGATTACAAAAAAATCTTTGTAGCATCTTACAAAAAAGTTTGAACAGATTTTTCCTTTGGTCTTAAGTGTGCTTCTGACAGAACTAAACCTGAGTCTTGCAATGTGTGACTGGCCAGACATGGATCAATGAAAGTGTATGCTATGTTCAAATCAATATAGCTCTTAGTGTGAAAGGGGGACAGTAAATGTCAGTGTTGGTCATGCCATTAAAAGACAGAGCAAGAGGTCAAGCTGGTGTCCAGCAAGTTCTCATATAAAAGCAGTATTCAAATAATAGCTGTTGGAGAAAAGAAACAGAGCAGCAGTGTGGCGAGTATAACATGATGGAATTAGCGCTGTGGAAATATACATTATGCTAAATAAAACAGGGAAATGTGGAGGGAGTTTAGAGTTTGCATGGGAAGCACAGGGTTCTCTGACAATTTACTGTATGTGAAAATGATGATTTAAGCTTAACTGCATCAGATGACAACGACTGTCTGGCGCTTTTCGCCCTGTGATATCAGAAAAGCTTTCTTGATTCCCGTTTGCGAGACGATGGAGTAGCAGCATCACCGGCGGCAACATCGCCCAGCGTGCCGTATTCCTCTCGTCACTCATAAAATGAAGGCAAACAGCAGCTTTTCTTGTTGGTGATCAGCAGCTGCATCATCACCCAGTGTCCCAGCACTCTCATTTCCACTCTCTCTCTTAGTCTTTCTCTCTCACCTCTCCCACTAGCAGTGCAGCAGCTTTTCTAATTGACTGCCATTTTAGAAAGTCAATCTAATTGCTTTTTGGTTATCTTGTTAATAGTCTTCTGTTAAAGGGCACCTGCGCTGCTAACATCCAACATAGAGACACAGACGATTTGTCCTATGCAGTTCTTGCTGTTCGGAGACGCCCACTGACCAACCAAACCACCATTTAGCAATGATGACTAATGAGAAAGGTTAAAGGGGTCAAAACAGCCTACATTAGATAACTCTGTAGAGAACCTCTAAACCACAATTAGATGGGAAGTACAGGAAGCATGTGAGAGCCTAGAAAATTTGACTTTTGGGTATATGTACACAAAATGAAGAAATCTTCAAAAAGAAGAAAAGTTAATGGGGGACATTCTCACCTCTTAAAAAGTACTGTCAAGGTGCCCTTAGTGCCAGAAAATAAAGGCATCATGCAGTAAAAGCTGTAAGTGCGTAGCTTATGAAAAAAAAAGAAAAAGAGGCTGTCTGTGCTCAGCCTGCCTTCCCTGGTGAAATAAAGGTTGAAATACTTGCAGGATGGAAAAGGAGTGAAGAGTTTGAATACTGGCCAGAGCAGTCGCTTTGCTCCCAGAACAACAGCATGTTGTCTCTGCCGAGATACAGTGAAAGGAAATACCGTGCAGAAAATGGATTTAAAAAGCAATGTGAAAAACACCTGCCATACATTACCATGGCAGGAGAAAATGTAACTATGCAAGCAGAAAACATCTCGCCCTGACATTTACAGGTGTATAACGGCTGAGTTCCTCGCGTACTTAAAAAGGCAGCACGAAGCCATAGTAACAAATGAGCACGTCTAGCCATCCTGTCTGCCATGGATCGCTGCCCAAGCATACATTGAGTTAACAGCGTCTACTGTGATTCAACCACTTCCAGTTTAACACACCGACTCGCCTGCAGGTCCGACAGAAAACACGCTGAAACTACATTTCGGAGTCCAGGAAATGTTGGTGGAAAGTGGTGAATAGTGTAGCAGAGACTGAAATGATGGCAGACTGCGTTACATTGGTTTAACTGTGGTAAACAAATGACGTAATGCCAGAGATGACTAATACCCCATCTCACACAATGGTGTTGTTATAGCGCTGAAACACGGTGATTAATAGATTAGTAGATCAGTGACTATTGTGACGTTGACTATTCACTAAGGTTCTTTATCAAGTAACAAGAACACGTCTACAGGCCCGCTAGCACCCGTAAGGCTGTACTGAGGCACAGTGGTGCTTTGAGCTAAATTCTAACATTAGCATGCCAACATGGTGACAATAGTCGTGTTTCCATTCACATCTTTCGAAGCACATTTTGAAGTAAATTATTAGAAAAGCTGTGTAGAAAGTGCAAAATTGCATTAAGCTCCCTCAATTGCTCAAATGTTTTTGTGCTTGCTAGAGGTGTTTTTTGACATTTGTCGAAAAAGATTTGATGCGCTAAATGGATTATGGAAAAGCCTTTGCCGAATAAATTCTGACGTAGGAAACATTTAACTCAAATGACTGATCAGCAGTTTACGCTTTCGGCGTCTTCTCGGTTAGCTGGTCAGCGTAACTCGGCGAGTGTGAATGCTTGTCTTTGTCTCCGGGCAACACACGGCCAGGGTTAGATATCGTTCGACGGCCAAGTCGACTTGTTTTGTTTCGGGGTTCGTAACGTCTACTTCTTCTACTCCGTTTACTGGATTGTTACAGACAAGCCAACAGAGTCAACTTCTGGCGAAACTACATTATAGCTGATTTTATTCACTCCGAAACAGTCGATGGAAACACACGGTATTTGCATTTCTTTTTTTTTTTTGCAACATTTTATTTCGCTTAATATTCACTTGACAATGCTGACAGAGGAGGTTTAGCAGGTATGATGTTTACCACGGTCACCATCGTCGTTTAGCTTGTTAGCATTCTAACATTTGATCTAAGAAGCACTTAACCCACAGTACAGCAGAGGCTGACGGGAATTTGGTCATAAATTATTAGACAAACTGAAATGTTGACCTGATGGTGGCACTAGATGAAAAGGGGATCACCACCATTTATACAATCCACCCTGAGGGAAGCATGAAACATGAGTTCATTTCTCTGTTACTTCTTTTAATATCTGCCATTTTGAGCAACTAAGACTTAAGAAATTCTTGTCTTTTCTTTTTCTTTTTTTAAAAACCCTAATGAAACGAAGCCGAGCACCGGCCAAATCAAAGAGGCCAAAGGAGGCTGTCAATCTTCTCAGTGATTGTCTCGTATGTGGAAAGTAATTATTGTAATGTCTCTATATTAATATGTTAATGATCTGCCCTGCATGACGTACTTTTAATCAGGATTCGGCTCAGGTGTCTTGGGAGTGTTTATTAAAAAGAGGAGACTACCTCTTGTAGGTGTTTCAGAGGAGCGAAGTGAGATACTGAGCATCTGAGATGATGCCCCGTGCTCTGGTTTTGTACACCCGGGGGGGGGAGACGGGTACCAGCATGGCAGAATGAGCATTAAGAATTGATGTTCCCATCTGGAGGAGAGGAGAGTTTGTCCTTCCTTCAAGAGATGATAAGAACAATCCTTTCATTTAGTATCAAATGAAATGTTTTCTGTCCCGAATACTAAATGAAAAAGAAGAAGACAGAGGGTGGGCGAGAGGGAAAACAGTGCCACTGAAACCTATTAGCAAGTGTAATTTAGACATTTCCTATTTTAGAGCAGAGGGAAAGCCAGAGGGATGGTGACAGAGTGAGGCTACGGAGAATGACACAGAGAGAAAGATATAAAACGAAGCTATGATGAGAAATAAGGGGAGAGAAAATGAGAGCGAGAGAGGGGGAGCGAGAGGGAGAGAGGGAGAGAGAGAGAGAGAGAGAGAGAGAGAGAGAGAGCGAGAGAGAGAGAGAACAACAGGACAGAGGTTGTTATCACACAGAGATGCATGCACATACAGTATCTGATCTGTATTTCTTGAAATTATCATATCGAAAGGTTGCCAGCCACGAGACGTGTTTGCTAAAGCAGAGTGAGTCGCTGCCAAAGAGAAGCAGGAAAGACGTACAGTAGTGTGTGCTAGTGGGTCCCACCGTGGGCACCGCATGATTTATTTAGTTTTTCTTTCCATTCTTAATATTCACCACGTCAAATGAGGCAACATTTACATTAGCTGCATTCATATTAGATTTTGAGATCACCATATTATGTTGAATTTGTCCCGCTGATTTGATGACTGGAGACCGCGTCACACAAGGTTCCCATGCATACAGCAGTCGAGAGACTTTGACTGTCGCAAGAAAAAACGTTTGCCGATGTTAACCGAGCTCAAAGGAACACCAATGCGTCCGCTCATCCACGTGCAGTGACGTCGGCGGCGGGGCTTAAAGCTTCTCGTGGGTAGTGAAAGCTATCTGTCCGCCACCGGAATGTCTCAGAGGAAAAACTGTCAACGCGGCAGTGGTGCCACTTGAGCTCAAGAGACATCTCAAGACAAAACTGCTCTTTAGACAACAGAAACCAACAGGCTTGTCTGTAGTGTTAATATTGCTCTTAGATGAAGTTAGACTGTTCCACAAAACTCAATATTTGTGTCTATTTGGGTAGAGCGAGTGAGAGAGACTGTTGACTTGGGGATTAGTACCAATTTCTGTAGCTGCAATTATTTTCCAACTCTAAATATTTAACGTGACTTAATTCTATTATAGAATTGTTATTCTATTGTTATTTTTGCCAGTGAAAACGTCCTTGTAACTGTTGAATGTCTTGCAGCACGCAAACGTTTTCTGCTGGAGTGAGCAGAGCTGAGCCGATTGATACGATTGCTCGGTCAGCCATGTTTTTTTAGATAAAAAACAAAAACACAGATTGCATCTATCTGAGGACGGACGCTTAAGGCTAAATCAAAATGCATCTTTTCCAAAGACTAAGAGAGGTAAATGGAAAAACACAATCAATGCACAATGCCTTGTGTGTGTCTTTTTTCGGCCCTTATCTTTCAAATATCAACTTAATTTTATGAAGCCTCCAGACACGGAAAAATAAATTCGTCCCTACCAGGTCTATCAATACTTCTACGAGACACAAGACAAAGACATCTCTCCATGAAATCAGCCAAAATGCCGCCCTTACTCCTCTTGGTGCTGATCCATAATGGATGAGGGGGCTGACAAAGACCATTGGCTCCATATGAGCCTCGGGAACAAAAGGCAGCTTTAATTGAGCGATCCGAGTAGCACGACAAAGGAGGCGGCGGCGGCGGAGGACAGGGGTGACAAATTCACAGCGGACGGGGTGAGAGCATGTGTCGATGGCGCTCGTTAATGTACAACCTCTCTGCCGCTGTGACCTTATCAACAGGTTTGGATCACTTCATCCCACGTCTTGACAGAACGGCAGAGATAGAAAAAGAAAGGCCGACTGCGACGGTGGTTTTTTGGGGTGTCCTCTCATCCCACTTCTTCACCAGTACCACTTCTTCACCAGTATCATTAGTCAAAGCCTTTTCGCCGAATCAATGAGCCGCTCGGGTGCTTCGCCGGCTCGAGGTCAGGCCACGGCACGGCGGGAGCACGATGTCTTTCCAAACTATTTAACAGTGTACATCTCATTTCCTCGCAGGCCATTACTGTAAATCTGCATTACGGGGGCCTGTCGGGTGGCCGTCTGCCTCTCCTCGCACCATTGCAGACCAGCAGACAGCCAGACGCCCCGCTGGAGACTCGTGGACACACTGCCATCTATGGGTAAAAGATGTCGACCTGGAGAGAGCCGGTGCGTCCGCGGTGCAAAAGAGATTGTGCCACTAATGGAAAGTCACGCCACCTTTTACTCTCATCAACGTTCATAACTGAGCCCCTCACTGCTCTTTTATCACACTGTGGGTCATCAAGTTTAAAGTCTTGTGTGCTCTGTGTATGTGCAGACGCACAGAGCAGCAGATATTATCAATACTACGCAGAGAAAAGAGTTTGTTTAGTCACGAGTGGGGTTTTTCAGCTGCTAGAAGAGGGGAAAAAATGAGGACAGTGGATTAAAGATTCTGTTCTTTTCTTTTCGGTTGAGGATTTTCCTCGTTATGCCGTTCTGCTGGTGCGATATCTCATCTGCTGCTGCAAAGAAAACAATAGAATCTGCTGTGACAGCGTACCATTAAAGTCAAAATCTCCAGCCAAATCACAACTTAAGGAATAATCCATCCATTAATCCCAAACACTGTTAAATTGAGGCCTTCTTAAATAACAAGCTGACGAGACCGCTGTTCATGGTGCTGATTCTGTAGCTGTCCAGGGACAGAAGGTCATTAGTTTGTTTGACTAATCTGCCTCTACATTTGCCAACCTTGTTAAGGTCATTACACTGTATGTACCTTGTTCCAGATCCTGGTTGCTAAGTGGTGGAGACGCCAACGTCAAGCTGACCTCACTCCAAACAGCATCTCCGGCTCTATGCAGCAGAACCACTGATATTTCATTTTTTTTATTCCATGCATTTTTTTTTCAAGTGTTTAATTAATTGTCAGCACTCTTGCCATAGCTTGCACTGTTCAAGCCGTTAGCCGGTAGCCGCTAGCCGCTAGCCGCTAGCCACGCGCTGAGCCGTCACCATGTTGAGAGCCGTGTGGAGGCAATCCCTCAAATCACAGGTATGCTCGGACTCATATCAATTTAGCACCTTTTAAGCAGCAATTAAAATATTTCTGTTCCCAAGTTACGGCACACATAATGATCAGCCGAAAAGTTCCTCACCGCCATGCCCACTGAACCCCGGCGGGAGAAAGGACCCTTGAACAGCTCAAACACAAAAGTTCAACACAACTTCCCGAGTTCATAAACAAACACTACCTACTGCATTCGTTATTTAATCAACACAAGTGCCAATTACTCAGGAGATGAGGGTGCCATTACACACTAAAGTTCAGACGTAGCTAATCACTGGCGGTGACAGCAAGTTTCAATCAAGCACCACCTGCTCGTCACTCACTGCTCTTGAAAACAACTCTGCCGTGTCGGATTCTGGTTTTGTAAACTTCAGCTCGCGCGCGAGTCAAAAGCCTGGCTCGTTCATACCCACAAACCCGCTCGGGCGCGCTGTGTAACTAACGTCAAAAAAACGTGTCATGCTAACCTATCCGCAGACATCCAAGCTTTGTGTTTGTGGAGCCTAAATCAGCAGAGCAGCCCTGCAGAAAGCGGGAGGAAGAAATGAAAGTCTGCGAGCGGTTGAATCAGGGAAAATGACCCCCGCTGTTGATGTGAGCGATCTGCATTACGCTCAGGATTTCCCCCCAACAACAAAACCGATCACCTGTCTTGTCCCTGGCATACGCAAAACACACACAGTCATTAAGCAGCAATCTTCCAGGAAGTAGTCGGCAACTTCTCTGATGTCAACAGCTCCCCCTCCCCCCACTCCCCCCCCCCCCCAAAACATCCTGACACTACTTTCCATATTCATATTTACACATTGAGGCAAGAGCTGGGGGGAAAAAAACGGCACTTCAGAAGCTTTTCACAGAAGCAGAGGATGAAAGGGACGCGGAGTGGAGCAAAGACACTCTAAAGTGTACTTTTGTGTTTCTTCTATTTTTTTTTTTTTTGCCCCGACTACCTCCATTATTTCTTTGGCGGCTCAGACACGGCAGCAGCTCCAAACACGGGCCGATATCAGCTGCTTTCTATGGGCGGTCAAAGGTCAAAAGGAAGACGATCAAATATACATTCAGCCTCTTATTTATATCCCCACATCCACTCTGCATTATGCGTGGGTTATTAATGCGACAAGATAGGTGGTGAGGAGGAGAATAACCGTGAGCGAGCGCAGATGAGAGACAGAGGGACGGCAAAGTGGAAGACAGGAAATGTAAAGGAAATGAGAGTGAGTGAAGAAGGAGGCGGCGTGAGCGAGAAAGAGATTGCATGAGGCGCGGTGCCAGTGTTAAATATTTCAATCACAGATTGAGTTGCTATGAAAATGCTTTTGATCCAGACTCCAAAGGACTTTTACAAAACAAGCATTACTTTGAGTTGGCTGCAGCACAGTGGGATTCACCGAGGGAGAAAGTCCAAAAAAATGCTCTGAAGAAAATAAAAAAAAAAAGAAGAAGAAGAAAAAAAAAAAAAAACTTTTCTCACTAAGTGGATTCCCTCCAAGTGAGTTATCTTCATTATGTTGTAGAAAGTTCTTTTTTCATCTTTCAGCACTTTTGTTCTCATTCCAAGATAAAAGATGCTATTGGTTTTGCATGTATATTAAGTTCTGGGAACATGCTAATTTTTGAAAGCTCAATTTAATCAGCGCAACACAGTTTTCCAATTTAAGAGAAGACAGGCAGTAGCAGGGGGCATGTAGAGGATAACCCAATAATGAAGCTTTTGGTTATGAATTCAGTTGGCATTTCACATTAATGACCACAAAGTGTCTACATCTGATGTAGTATTAAATTCTGAAAGCCTGTAAAAAATTATATAGGAGGAACTAAAATAAGCTAAAGGAAAGTGTCGGAGGCTTTCTTTCATTATAAAGTAGAACTTTTACGGAGCAATTGACGCAGTTTGTTTGTAAAAAAGGACTTCCTGTTCCTCGTAGGATCCAACATGAGCCAATTCCCGTTGCGATAGCAAATAAGCTATAATTCCAGTCTTTATGCTAAGCTAAGCTAAGAAGCAACCGGCTGTTATCAAGCTTCTCATCCAACTCTCAGCAAGACAGCTAATAAGTGCACATCCCAAAATACCAAACTATTTCCTCCTTTGAGACTAATGGTCATATCACGAGGGATCATGAAACCTTATGTGATTACAATGTGATGGAACCCCAGAGGTTTCCCAGAAGTTTTAGTTTTTAGAGTGTACACAATTTGAATACCTACGCCTATTTTAGGTTTTAGTTCATTTTTTCTTATCAATCTCATCACCATATTTTTAATGCAATTATACACTAAGGGATTGTTTGAATTTGCGTGCGTGTAAATGTTAACACAGATGATGTAAGATGAGAGCAAGAAGTGAGAGCAAGAAGTGAGAGCAAGAAGTGAAAGCAAAAAGTGGAATTGAATTCTGAATACTGGAAACCCGAGAGAATACAGACTTAATTGTCAAGCTAAAAACAAACTGCGGATCAAGTTAAATCTTATAACCCCAATCTCTAAACCCGTTAATCTAAACTAATATCATAATCGGACGTGAGCCAAAAAAATATATTTATCTCAATCACATTCACTGTACACTCAATGCAAAATCTATTCAGATCCATGATTACAGAGGCTCAGATGAATCATGTATCAGTGTTTGATGTCCAAAACCAAAACGTCGGCTGTTCACTTTTACAGAAAATGTACCGTTTACTTCCGTCTCAATTGGATCCTTTCCATCAGACATGTCAAAACCACTGCGCCTCACTAGTTTTTTGTATTTATAAAATGTTTTTTTATGCAGGTGAGTAGATCATTTGATCTTCAATACATCCTGGGTGCATTTACACCTGGATTTTATTCATTCTTGAGCTCGCAAAAAATTTAAATCCGATTACCCTTGAAGCGCGTTCGAATCAAAAGAGAACAGAAATTACGAGTAAATGACTCCTCCCATCCGTGTGCTGCTGCATGACATGCTGCTCTGCAGACAAACCATTTCACCTCTTCATCAGTATTCTGGGTCTGATGTGGTACAGCTGGTCGGATAGACAGGTAAAGCCTGTGCCCCGTCCCAGAGGAGGAAAAAGACATGAGAAGAAGCGCGGCAAAGGCCTTTAGAGAGCTCTCCTTAACCTCGGCATGTATTTGACCAATACAAAAGAGCCTTCTGGAAGCGGTTAGAATGAGCAGCTCTGCAGCATCCCTCATCATCCTTCCACACCCTGCACCCTCCTCCGTCTAGAATAGTCACGAACAGTGGGATGTCATATACTCGGCTGCTGTAGTTCAACATTTAATTCTGCACACTTCTGATTCTTTTGCCAAATGTGTGCTGCAAGCCGAAGTTTTGTCTCAGGATCACACTGGGTAGAAGCTTATATCTTGGACGGAAGATTTATTGAAATAGTTTAACAAAGACTGCAGAGCTCCAGTACTATTGACAGTGAATAATAGCAGAGGGGCATTTAAGCACCAGAGACCTTGGCAACGTTGAACATCCACCAAGTCTTCAACTGAATTCTTGTTTTTTATACTGGTCAATAAAACTGCAGAGTGTGTTATTCTTGTTTAGGTCATGACCCAGAATTGAATTTAAAACTAGAATTTAATAAAAACAAATTATAAAATTGAATGATACTGCAGCTATTGTGCAAAGAAAAGAGGAGAATTCTTTTTTTTTTAACATATTTGTGAAGACTGATTTAAAAAGGAATAGTTCAGCCCAAAACAATATCAATTGTATGTAGTACTCACCTCCCTAAGCTCTCTATGAGACCAGAAATTATTTTCTATTAAATGGTATTAAGAGGAGCGGAGCAACCAAAAAATGAAAGCCTATTAGCGAAAACCGATTTAGGCGGAGGATGAACAACAAAGAACCCAAAAAAAATTTAAAAAATACTGATAAAATCTCTATGCAGCAAAGTGTCTTGCATCCATCCATGGGCTCATGTAAATATAAACCAGGTGGCAACCTCCAGTTCTGCCGAGTAAAGCCAATGAGGACGTTTCTTAAAACTTGCGTTCTCTCTACTGACCAGCAGGGGGCGACGACTCTGGTTGCAAAGAGAAGTCTGATTGTATAGAAGTCTATGAGAAAATAATCCAAGATGGCGACGGCGAAATTGCCAAACTCCATGCTTCAAAACGGCAGTCCTCAAACCAATGGGTGACATCTACTTCTTATATACAGCCGATGATCTAAACACAACTATGCATGCGCACAAACCACAGCAGTCTTTCGTTCCTCCGTCAAAGTCTGTTTGGGCTGATACGCTTTCAATTTTCGGGTGCTCCTTTCTCCTCAACACTTTGATAGCAAACGTTTCCTGGGACCATAGAATGTGTAGGCAGGTAAGTGCTATTTACAATTTATTATGTTTTTGGCTGAACTAGTCCTTTAAGACGTCCCTTGAACAGTTTACCTGACAGTTCACCTAACTACAAACCCACTTCTTATTTTTTTTCTTCCTTTACTTTCAGCCTCCCAAACTGATTCTCACATACACACACATACACACACATACACACCTACACACCTACACACCTACACCTCTTAAGCCTCGTGGTCTTTGAAGGAGCAGAGAGCGGCGCTCCCCGGCACTTAAGATGCAGGATTAAGTTGTTTATAGAGCTGGGCTGTTATCACATAGCATATTAACAAGCTAAACACTCAGACATTAGTCAAAGAACACACACGTACACACACATAAATGAAGAGAGGAGGGGTGAAATGCGCTATGAGGCAGCAATGAAGAGATAGAGATTTGCTGGTTTGCTGGTGGCACTTATTCAGGAGAGAGTTGCGGCGGCTTCTCAAAGGCTCCATGCGGTTTTAAAAGAAAAGGGCTCCAAACGAGCGTGGATAGTTATCTGTGTAAGACTCTAAATATTCATATCCAAATCCCAGCAGTGCTCCAAAAAAGAAAAAGAAAAAGAAAACTCATAATCAAGCCGAGACATATCACTCAAAACAGATTACTCCCACATGTTTGGAGACTCAATCTGAGACTAGACAAGACGAATTATTCTTTTGTGTTGTGCAGGATCCCTGGTTTCCTTCAAAGGCACTCCAAACTAAATGTATTATTATTATTATTATTATTATTATAACAATTACAGGGACGCTGGTGAGCAGAATAAATTGGAATATTGCTCTTATTTTCTGCTATTTTCTTTGCACTCACTCTGCTCTACATGCTACATGATCCTGCTCTGGTTGCAGTCGTACGTCACGGCATTGTGGGTTTGCCCTTTGCGGTTCTTGTACCGCCTGCTTGTTATCTCACTGATCAAAGAACAAAAACTCATCAGTCTGCACTCACTGTAAATGACGCTGGATAACACCAGGAGGATGATTACGGTATTACTTTTCAAACTTGCATGATTTCTTCCTCGTTCCTGCCATTACGCCAATCAGTTCTAATCATGATTTACGTTACCGTACAATTACATCCCTTTCCCTTTCCATTTTTAGCCTAACCGCGTAGCTCCGAGGATGAGGATGTCGGCCTAACATCTGTGTAACTCACCCGTTTAAAATTCTATTAAGGCTTAAGCTTATGCATAAGGTCGCTGATTATCCACCCTCTTTGCCCATTTTAGGATTAGCAGGGAGTTCATGTGTGTCATCACTGCCAAGATGTTGACGGCCGGAGGCACCCACTTTGAGCTTCACGTCGGCTCTTCAGAAACCTATGAGTTTTCCACTCACGGACACTGTTCTGTACGCTCGTATCACATGCCTTGATGTGCGCGGGTTTGAGACTAATTACACAAGAGTGTGTCGCGGAGCACCGGGCGTGATGCGTGCGTACGTAGTGGCGTAGAACTTTATTGCCATGCTTTACCCAAAATAATATGACCACACTCCTGCGATACTGATGGCATTCCCATCAGCCTCAACTGTACTTTGTGTTTAGCCCTAATTAGTTCATGTTAGCATGCTAACACGCTAAACTAAGATGGTGAACATGGTAAACATTATACCAGCTAAAGATCAGCATGTTGGTGTTCTCATTGTGAGCATGCTAGCGTGAGCATGCTAGCGTGAGCATGCTAGCGTGCTGATGTTAGCATTCAGCTCACAGCATTCAGCTCACAGCACCACGATGCCCAAGTACAGCCTCACAGAGCTGCTAGCACGCCTGAGGACTCTGAGACTTGATACCTTAATAACACGCTGAAACGTGACCCGAGTTAATCCTCATAACTACGAACTGCAGACAGGGAAAAAACATTTAAATCATGTTCTTGACATTTATGTCAATGCCTGGTGGTTCTTACCAGTGAATCGTGTCAAAGCGGAGGCTCCTTGTCTGAAATAAAGATAGCATCACCAGACACATCAGAAGAAATTATTGCAGTTTTAGGGAATATGACATTAACCTTTTCGGGAAAAAGAGAAGATGAACTGTATCGAAATAACAAAGGCTGTATATTCAATGGGTGAGGCAAATGTTTTGACAGTCACACAGTCATTAAATTGATCATGAGACGAGATGCGTCACGATCTGTCAAACTGACAATGAACGACTGATCACACTGTATGTCCGCTCTGAGGGAATTAATCGGAGCAGCACATCGCAACGGCAGGAAAAGTAGCAAACAAGCAGAAAAAAAGTGTTTGAAGATGTTTAGCTGATTCTGATATTTTCCAACCGGGCATCACAAATTGTGGAAATGAAACAGAAAGAAACATTTAACATAACAGGAATTCAACTGATGTCAGCTGTCTGATGTAATAAACATCACAATTACCTTCCACATTCAAACTAATTTATTCAAAACCGTACTGTCGAAATCTGGGCAACATCTGCTTCAGTTCATTTATTGTTCATTTTGAATTCACCAGAGGATCCCTGTTTTTGTTGTTCCAAATTAAACACTGTTCAATTCAAGCAACAAAATTACATTATGCTGCTTCTTCCAGATAAAAAAAGAAGATGGTGAGGAAAAGTGCTCAGGTCCAACCCAATTTTTTTCAGGCATGAGAAGACAACACCAACAGGAGAGAGGACAACAGAGACAGATGCTCCTACAGTTTCATTATCAGCTCTGTGTGTGGGACGCCGCGTAGGTTGGCTGTCACAGAGCACCGATCAGTTCTGATTAATAACCCCCTCGGTCCAACCAAGCCAATGACATCACTGCTAATAAAGTATGCTTGTAAGCCCCGGCCTCCTACCCAGAGTGCATTGCAATAACTGTGAGAGGCGGAGTGGAAATCTGTGGCACTGCCGCAGGTGTCTGACATACAGCTGCTGTTGTAATTAAAAACCGCCTCCCTTTAAACAAGTGATTCAAACACACACACACACACACACACACACACACACACACACACACACACACACACACACACACACACACACACACACACACACACACACACACACACACACACACACACACACACACACACACACACACACACACACGTACGCTTAACCTCAAACTCTCCTTCTGTAGTTGGTGAAAGACACACCTGCCTGTCGCACCACCTCACAGCTCCACCACGTGCCACTGCAGGAAAAACATGTGTCAAAGTCAAACAACAGCCGGCATGACAAGAGGTCGCCATGTCGACCCTCTATCCCCGACATCTGCTCTCCGCATCCCGGGCCGTTTGGGCCTCACTCCGGCCCGGCAAAGAGCAGCGAGCAGCGCGAGCGCTCATGCAGTAAATGACTGGCTAGCCTGGCGTCTGATAATACAGCACCAGTTAGTTCCAACACTGGGTTGGGAGGCAGGCAGGGGAGTTGGGATCAGATGTAATCACTCCCAAGATAGAGTTGGGAGGCAGACGGGGGGAGAGGACGAGTGGAGTAGGCAGAGGAGACGTGGAAAAGAGAAATTGTGTGCTATGCGTAGACTGTATATAAGAAATGGACCCGGTTCGAACTGAAAACACACTGTGAAAGGGTTGAAGTTCAAAGAAAAAAAACATAGACGACTCCAAGACGGGACGTCGTGGTAGTGACCTGTCAATCACAAGGAAGTCAACTAGCAATTGAGACCATAAACTCATGTTTACAATGTTTACTGAGGTAATAAATCACATGAGAAGTAGGGTCATTTTCTCATGGACTTCTATACAATATGACTTATTTTTGCAACCAGAGGAGTCGCCTCCTGATGGTCATTAGTAGGAATGCAAGTTAAGGGAACTTCCGCATTGGCTTCGCTTTTCAGACCCCGATGTGGTGAAGTGGTGCAATCTAGCAAAACAAATCCAGTCTCCCACACATGTAAACCAGCGGGATGCAACTTGCGGAGACTTTGTGTACCAGGTACAATAACGGCCTGGAGGCATGCGAGTGTGTATGTGTGTGTGTGTGTGTGTGTGTGTGTGTGTGTGTGTGTGTGTGTGTGTGTGTGGATTCGAAAACACCCTGAGGCAAGAGAAGAGGTGAATCTCCAGAAGCATGCGCCCCCCGGGCCCCCCCACCCCTTTCTTCCATTCCCTCTCTCTTCAGACTCATAGCTCTTTACTTAATCCAGTCTCAGAGACAGACGCCTCACTCCATTACAAAGCTTCAAGAGGATTGAGCGAGCACAAATATTAGAACCGTCCTCCTTCAATTGACTGGCTCTCAAATTTTGCACACAATGCCTCAGCTCGGCTGAAAGCTTGAAAATCCCTCCGTACCTCTTTAAGCTCTTCGCTGATCCTTTTTGAAGATGATTTCATAGTTGAAACAAGTATGCGATCTTAGCTTTTGCTTAGATTTACCTGTTTGGGCTATTGTAGGGAACACAGTTTATACTCACGGGGGCTTTGAAAACAGCGAATGTATTCAGGAAACGACTTGGCAAACGGAGACAGCGACAGACTTCCTGACAATTCCTGAAGAACTGACACTTACGGTCCGGGCCACCTTTCACAGCGATCGCTAAAGAAACTGAAACATCCTTTTACACTTTTACGCCGATGCTTTGATATTATGGTTGCAGTTTAAAAAGAAAAGAAAAAAAAGTCCCTGGACAAGGGACCGCATGAGCTCCAGAAACAGACAACATCATCTTGGTTGAAGGTCATCAGCCATGAGACAGTGGACAGTTGGAGAAGGATCCGAGGCCAGAGGCCATCTGTGAACAGCGAGAGGAGTCACGATGCCGTTGTCATGCGACCAAAGTTACACGTGATTATTCTTTTGTACATGACGTTTCTGGAGGTGGCGCTCTTTCGTGGCCCTGTTAGGCCATCAGTGGTCATCCTGTCAGCCCAGTTATTCTTCCCATCCCCACCAGCTGCTCCTGTTTCTGTCACTGCTGCGTTACATCATTTGCTGCAGTGGTTCCCAAAGTGGATGTCTCAAGGATGAGCCAACATTACATTGCATATCTAAACAAATGAAATGAGCAACAAACGCATAATAACCCTATTAAGTCCCCTATATAAAATATGCAGTCATGCAGCACCTAAGGACATCTCACAGGTGTCATAGTAACGCTGCATGCTTCCTGGCTCATGGCTTTTCCAGGCAAGGAAGCAAGCGGCAGAGAGAAGATGGGTCACTGTAACTCAAGCTCAAACAAATGCTGGTACAGTGTTGAGACAATCTTGCAACAAAAAAGGCAGCAAGTCAGACGAATGCTCCAAATTGGTTGCCCGAGAGCCAAAAGATGCATCACGTGGGACTCTACGCCCCCCCGCTGGAGTGCTTTCCCTCCTCAGCCGTGTTTTTCCCATATTTATCTCGGGGAGAGGCGGACGAGATGCCACCCAGCAGGCTCCGGCGTTCGGCGAGATGATTAAAATGTCCATTAACACTGATCCGTCCAGGTGTTGAAATCTGTCACGCACCCCTGCTGCGCACGCGTGGAAACCGGCCTGCGAGATGCGACGCGGCAGACGCACGAATCCAACGCGCCCGACAATCAGGCGGTGACCACCGGTGACAAACAACAACTCTTGTGCCAGGTAAATAAACACTGACTGTTGGATTAATTGTCATGCGGACACACGAGCAGACCACCCTCTGCTGAATAAATAAAAGTCCCTCACACCTTTGAGCTGGTAAACATGCCCAATCTGTTGGACTAAGATCTGAGAGGCTAAACAATGTGAGCTGTTGTGATCCGCGGCTGAATGTGTGGGCACAATTAAGTTCAGTTCACGTAGAGAATGACTCATCGTTTGCTCTTTTACAGTCGGCCTACTGGGATGTAAATAACCTCATAACATAAACCACTTACACACCAGTTACAACAGTTTCGTACCCACCTACAGCCGCTAATGCACAGTTTAATTTAGGCCTCTCACACACTCACACATACACACACACACCGTGTCTCACCTCCACTCACTCAATGGGACTCATCCGCAAAATGACAATTACCACTGATACAGTGTATGAAGGCGCACACATATGCCCTTATAAAACACATACCTACACACATTAGCTTAATAATGACCCCCCTCTCGCCACCGTGACCTACTTTTCTCGCACTAACCCACGAACACACTCAGCTACTCATTAGTTAACAAGTAATGAAAATCCACCTCCATAATAACAACACACACACACACACACACACACATACACACACACACACCATATTGTTGGATTAACCGCCACAGGAGACACCAACTGCACACATTAAAAGTTTTTATTAACATGCTAACACACGCGCGCGCACTCGCACGCGCCTGACCTCCCCGAGGCTCTGCAAGGGCAAAACAGAGCACACAGAGTGACAATAAACACAGATCTATGTGTGTAATGAATAAGTTACACACTCCTATTAGGGCAGGCAGCGATGACAAATGCCTCTCATTCACTCATTAGGCCACTGGCTGCCGGAGGAAGCAGGAGAGACCAAGGCGAAGCGAGGGAAGCTTATTGGGTTTTTAAACGGCCATGTAATCCATTTCCTTACTGGAGATGAATAAGCTCCCGTCCGCGGCAGGGTTATTTATGGCTAAATTAAACACGTACACAGTGACAGGCAAAACGTCAAATCAATCAGAGTGCAGGTGTGTCACTGTTCACGTTTAATCCTGGTGAGGAAAACACAAGTGATGGGGGGGGGGGGGGTAAGTAAGAGGGCTTTAATTTAAATGTATTTACACATAAGTATAAATCAGAAATATATATATCTTTGAAAGACAAACCTAAGAATGAATGGAATGGTTGAAAAAAAAAAAAGCTAATCCTTCTTTACTTTTATATCTTCAGGAATAATGTTTGGATAAAAATGGGAGAAAATAGAGGTATCACAGAGCTCTTGATAAGAAAATGGAGGAGAGGGAATTCCATCTCACCCTCTGACCTGTTATCAATCTCCTCGAGTGTCCTTGGCGAAGCCCAGCCAGTACTTAACAGGTTAATAACTCCTGATCTCTATCCCACCACTGGCAGGCCAATCTTTTTTTATATAAAGCACAGCAGGCCAATTTTTAGCCGACCACTTGGAGCGATCAGCCATGTCAGAGGGAGGAGGTGGAACCCGTTCACCCAGGTTCAGTAACTATCCCCTAGGGGAATCAGTCCCCCGGGCAAAGCAGTCAGTCAAACGGCAGCCGGTCAACCAGCCAGCCATTAAACCTCCCCTCCGGGAGGCTGAAACACCTTGAAACTTTGCGTCCCAGGAGACGAGGAGCTTCCACTGAGGACGAGGCGGCACAGGCTCCTCTGAGGAAACTGCTGTTTTCTTATCCAGTCAATGCCCTCGTTTCTAACCCTGGCCCCCTGACCATTGCACCGATAGCGTGCCACCTCAAGTCACGCCGTCCTGTGTTTCTCATACACTTACCATGCTCAAAGCTTGGGTTGGTAGCATACACTCGATTTCTTAAACTATCCAACCATAAACCCAGCCCAGTGTTGGCAGCTGTTTTCCAACGATAGCAGCTCCAATCTGGTGACAAATTCGGCAACCGCTCGTCCCTTGAGGCCTCCCTCCAACGCCACTGCCCCAATATTATAATTATGACCGTAAACAAAAGTACATGGCTATTGTTAGTAATGACAGCTGCCGAGCTTGCAGAGTGGTAGACCAGGCAGGTAGCCCGTCCAATCATTTAATTCAGGTCGAATGCAATGATTGGACGGGCTTATTACGGTCCTGCAACATCCAGAGATACCAGACTTTTTTTCCCCTCCTTTTTTTTTTTTTGTCAGAGCATTTGATTTGTTGATTGCTTTTTGGAAGTCATTTCAAGAAATATAACACAAATACATTGTAAAATACATTCTCCGCCATGGCATTAAGTGGATGGACTGCCACCACTAGAACCCAACGATTTCTCAATGACCTACTACATCAAGAGCCTGAGCCGAGAGCTGCCACGTTCACTTGGATGTGGTCCCAAACGGAGAAAGATGGAGTGTCACGGGCAAAATGATGAAACTGGCTGCAAACATTCAGCATCTGGTTGATGGAATGCATTTAGGGGTGTGTCGCATGACAGAGGCTTTAAAACCAAAGTGAAAACTAACTTGCACTATCAATGTGAGAATGCATTGCCTCGAGAATTTATTTGCAACGTATTGAAAAGGCCCTGACCTCCGACTAGCGCCTGTACGGGTATAATGAATACCGCATGTGTGCAGAGGACTCGCACACTTCATAGTGGTGTGGGGAAAAAAAAAAAAAAAAAAAACTCATTCTGCTCTTTCAAGGCCACTGATTTATGTTCAAAAAAACTTGTTGAGACTTATTACGTTGTTGAAGAGCCACGGGAGCTGTGTAAAACTGGGTCAGTGTCGGTGTGATTATTCTACATGTGCTGCTCGGTGTGTCTCTCCCTGGAGACTTCTCTTCAGCTAGCTCTGCTTTACAGTAAACACGACTGTCACTGTTACACTACAAGTCCTCTGGGGTTGGGCTAATGGTTTCTCTTAATGGCATACACACATACAAATGCACATAGGCACACACACACACACACACACACACACACACACACACACGCACCTATCTAGAGCCCTTAACCGCTCAGCTCACTTTGGAGCTACACAAATTGCAGCTCCTCTAATGTGACATGTAAAGTGTGTCGTCTGCTGCACAGATATGTTCAGATTTATCTAAACGGATTTCAGCATGGAACACACACACGCACACACACATATATATACACACTTGCGCCGTACTGTAATACACACACTCATGTAAAGAACACACAGCAGCACAAACGTACTTCTTCTCAATAATTATCACTCCCATGAAACAGTAGAAAGGAGAGCTGTCTTTTGTGGGATGTCAGTGGGGCTGACGGCGCCTGAGGAGCGTTCGAGAGATCACGTCTGCGGCGCTATCATTAGACAGGAGGGGTTTCAAAAAGGCAGCGCGCTGATCACGGGGAGGCATACTGACAGCACATGAAAAAGGAGTGCTTGTGTATAAATTCATCCTCATCTTTTTTTTTTTTTTTCCCTTCTTCTTTTTTTCATGATTTTTGTTCCCCCTAAACTGCTCACACATTATTCCTCCTCCACTACTCCCAACACACACACACACACACACACACACACACACACACACGCACACACACACACGCACAAACACACACCAGCAGACTGTGGTAGTCAACATCAAAGTGTGATGGAACGAGGCACATCATTAGCAGGAGAAGACAGAGGCGAGGGAGGATGAAATCATTTAGACGCCGCGGCGGAGATGGAATTACTACGGCTGTCGGGACGAGGGTAGCGGCGGCGGACGGGAGAGGGAAAGACAAGAGGGACGAGGGAGGGGCGAAGACGGAGAGGGGAAAGGGTACGCCTGATGGGGGGGGGAATGAAAAGTCAACATGAGCGAGAGGGATAATGATTGGCGGTAAAACAAGAAGGGCTAAAGACAAACAAGAGGAGAGCCAGAACGCGTGTGTGAAGACTGTGCTGTTGAGCCGGGTGATGGCTATTTCCTGACAAAATATGTGCCTTTACCAGTGTGTGGGGGGGGAAGAAAAAAAATAATCACCATTTCTCCCTCCAATCACCACCCATCGTCAGCGTTCCACTCCCCGCCGTGCTCTCCGGTGCCAGCGGGCCAGGCGGCCGTGTTTGACAGGCTGAACGCGGTGATTGCCGGCAACCGGGAGGGATTGAAACGTGAATGTGATGTTTTTAAACATGACATGAAGTTGCACAGGTCTCTCCGCGGGGGTTGCGTACTGAATAACTTCATCTTTTTATAAAACGTATTGTGAATGGTTTGATGCGGGGAAAGCCTCCACCAGAACAGGAGAGATGCTCCTCCTCAGCTTTTGAGATAAAAGTCCTTTTTCAAGATTTTTGTCTTCTAAGCTGCCAGCTCGTCACTTGTAGCTTTGCCTACATTCAGTCTGTAAGCCTTCGATCAGGAATCACCTGATTTATGTAGTATAATACACTACTTGTATACTATAAAAGATATGCAAAATAAGCAATTAATATATAATGTCTACCAAAGTTTTCGCCATGTCATTTATGCCTAGATATCCCTGTCCGGTGTGTGTGTGTGTGTGTGTGTGTGTGTGTGTGTGTGTGTGTGTGTGTGTGTGTGTGTGTGTGTGTGTGTGTATGTGTGTGTGTGTGTGTGTGTGTGTGTGTCCCCTGCACCGTTTGATGCATCAGTGTTGCCGTGTTTTTTTATCCCAGATAAAACAAAAATTCCGTCGTAACAAACAATTTTTTCCTTCTGCCTAAATAAATGAGAACAGGATCAAACAAATCCAAACTGAATTCATGCTGCGTTCTTAAAAGGATTTATATCACAAAATAGTCTGTTCTTTTGACCCCTTTAACAGAATGAAACATCGTTAACTTGTTATTACAAAGTTCTACATATCCCTTTACCTCCAACAAAAACATACAAGAAACCTCACAAACACATAAACCCTGCGGGTGTCACAGATAACCGCTCTCCCTTCTATCCCCCAAAATGCAATTAGCCATTATGTGGGCCTCTATAATCTGCCTTGTTCATTTTATTTGCCTTTGATACAGCGGGAGCTTATCTCACCAGTCTTTACACAGAGCACCGCTTACATCCCTCGGCAACACGAAAAACAAAGTCAAAGTTATCAAAATGAATCCCAAAACTAAAAAGAAGGATGAGTCGGAATACGAGAAGGGCTTCGCGCCGTGAAAAGGGAGGATGGTCATCCGGGCCCCTGAGAAACGCATCTGAACTGATCTGGGATGTGGAGGAAACTGTTGACCTTATTTCTCATCTATAAGCGTTTCTGTTTCAGAGCAAAATAGATGGACTGGGACACAGATATGAGATCTAATATCAGGTCATAATGATGCAGCGTGTGTGTGTAGGTGTGTGTGTGTGTGTGGTTTACCATCATTGCCCTGGCTTCCCTCTCTCTTCAGCATCTGCACCGCCCCCACATACTTCTTCAACTGGACCTTCAGGACCTCATTCTCCCTGCAACACACACACACACACACACACACACACACACACACACACACACACACACACACACACACACACACACACACACACACACACACACACACACACACACACACACACACACACACACACACAGCGTTTAAGTAAGGAGGCTATAACTACATTACATTGAAGGCATGCATTTCTTTGAAAGCATGACTTTTCAATATCAAATCAAAATCAAATATCCTTACAGTAATTCATAACAGACTAGATTCAGACTTGTGCATTTCGAAAACAAAATAATCATCTACTGACTGGTTGTCACAGTAAAGATGCTATCATGCACAAAGTGACAAAAGGTTATTTTTTGGTCCAACAACCCTGAGAGCTGCATCGAGCCGGCAGCAGGAAGTTGTTTACTCTGTTTTATGACAGCATGCAGCAGAGGGACGCAGTGTGAAACTCGCTGTGACATCCTGTCACCTGTGGAACAGTGAAAATAAAATCCAGGTGGTCAGACTGAGCTTTTAAACCCACCGACAACAAAACAACAGTCAGTCCAGTCTTTACGCTTGATATTAACATGAGCCTTTGAGGACTGTAATCAGATATGTTCCGCACATGAGGCAGAAATCCCAGGTAGAAATGCACTGGACATGCATTGAGGATCAGATCATCAAAACCAGCTGCTTGGTGGACTGACATATATAAACTATATATATATAGGAGCTTCAAAGAAAACTATAGTTAACTTTTGCATGTGAATCCAAACAGGTAGTAACATATTAAACTGGTATTCTGCTTCTCTGAAGACACACATCTCTTCGAGCATATGTAGAGAATGGAATTGAGGGTATAACCGCAGACCCCGGGGGGGGCTCGCTGAGCACACACATCTTCAAAATCTCAAGCACGTTGATCGGTTGATTCGTCGCCAAAACGGAGAATAAAAAAATAAATAAAGTAAAAGGTCACACCTTAAATTGTACAAACAAGTATAAAAGAAACGTTGCCATGCGACCCCATGCACATTCGCCTACGTGCAGCCTGGAGAGGCATAATGTCAGCTTCAGTCCCTGCTGTTTGGGGATTGGGCAAGGCAAGATGTTACTAGTTTAAAGCTGTGAATATCAAGAATTAGGTCCAATGCAAGTACTTTGGCGGTTTGCGACCACCACTGTTTGAACACTTGTGGGTGGGGGGGGGCTGTTGTTCCTCGTTTGAGACTCCTTAGCTCAACATACAACGTATTGGAGACAGTGTGCGTCTGACTTTGTGGCGACAGTTGGGGAAAGACCTTTTCCTGTTTGGAAATGATGATGCCCTCGTCCACGAAGTCATTGTGTAATATAGAAATGGTTTTCTGGGGCCATTCTGTTGTCTGAGTCGTTAAGATGTAAACAGGAACCAGTAACCACAAGGTCGGGCATTTATTCCACCCGAGACGCCCTCGCGTCCCCCTACAAGCACCAATGAGAGGGAGCCGCTTTCCTAGTGATATGATATATTTGCCATATTGCCCATACCTTATAATGTTCATATCAAAATCCGGAGGCTGTATGGAGCCTAGACAGTATTTAGGAAAGTTTGATACAATAAGTCTTCTTCTATGTCTGCCTCCATGTAAATGTTAAGAGGCAGCAGCTTGTGTTCTGAGAGCAAAACTTACTTTCAGTGTTTGGTATCTCAGAAAAATGCATTTTAAGAGCACTTATAAATGTGATCCAGCCACATGAGAGAAAAGACACAGTTTGGGTCGAAGACGCCGGTTAATGGTGAGAGTTATGGCCCAGTTAAACTACAGTCCAACATTAGCGTCGCTCAGAGCAGTGGTGGTGTGTGTGTGTGTGTTGGACTGCAGATGAGGACGCAAATCCAGAGACCGAGTGATAAAGCAGCAGAGTGAGAGACAGAGGCAGTCTCTTTACAAGCCGTAACCGGTTGAACATCATCGACTTTGGGGAGGAAATCAATCAGAGTTGGAGTGTGCCTTTATGCCCTTGGCAGTTAAATTTATCAGCCTTTGTCTTGCTCCGCCGCCGCCGCCCCACCCGCCATTCTCCACGGCTGAGTTTTGGTGCCCTGCTTATCAGCCCTCATTCCCCAACAACAAAAGAGGCACCTGCCCGGAGACCTCCTGAATCCACATGACGAGCTCTCCGAGGAGCCGTCCACGTCGCCGTTATCGGAACCACCCGCAGCCCAGACGCTGTTCCAGCCTGATTAAATTATAGCTAATGCACGCCGCTTGCTCCGAGTGTGCCCGTTTGTGTCAGGGCGCCGGGAGATACGCTGACATTCTGATGCGTTTCGTTTTACTGACAATGGGTCTCGTGTCTGTTGTTACACCAGCCGGCAGTAACAGTGAAGTGTCACCGATACTTGGCGCCCACGTGAATAAAATGCTTTTCCCAAATGACGAGCTTTTACTACCTTTTGATGGCTCAATTACTTCAGCTCTTTCGTCTCGTGTGTTTCTATCAGTCATCCGAGGACATAGATGTTACGTCTCGTAGACGGATCTGTGACTGAGTTTCTCCACAAAGAATCACACAAAAGCACCACTTTGAATCTTGTGCTCACCAGAGATGTGCTCATACGTTTCTTGGAAATAAGTCATTCCGCATGAGGCAACTAAGACCAAAAACGACCAACTAGCCTACTAACCAACTAAGAAGGGGCGGTCCTAGTGCTTATTACACTTAGAGTGTATCCTTCTGTGAAGTTCTGTGGCTGAACACGAGTCCTAGGACGTGTCCCTTGTCTTCTGTTTTATTAGCAGACCTAGATTAATGCTTACAACGATGAAAAACGTTCTAAACGTTACATTTAACACAAAAGGTTTTCACGTATATAAACAGATCACAGAGCTTACCGAATAATCGTTTGAAAAATAAGTCATAAACTTGGTAATTTGGTTTAGCCCGTCATATCAGTATCTGCATGTTGAGCCTCAATGATACCAACTGGAGAAAACAAGGGACAGACTCAGAGAAATACGGCCTAATCATTTGGGGAAATGCCCAAATGTTACAAAAAAGTAACCCAAATTATCACAAGCCATCGAATAACATTTTAACCCGCCAAATCAAATTAACAGTAGTCCAACTGGGTTGAGAACTGCCCATTCTGGCAACAATGGAAGCCCCAAACAGCAGATGGACAAAGCGAAGCAATTAGCCGCTAAAAAGCCAAATATTTCCCTCAGAGGTTGGTGGAGACCAAAAACAGAGCTACAAGGAGACAAAATATTGGTGTCCAGAAACATAACTCAAAAGGCATGCTAATGTTGCTTCGTGTTTGCTGGATATGTAAATGAGTGTGTTTGTTAACATTGTTAACATGTATTTTTTTTAAAAGGTAGGTTTAAAGACATAAGTATATACCCCCTTCACAGCAGAGAATCTGAATGTCACAGCAGGAAAAGCCAGGTGTTACAACATCTACGAGGGGTCTGTACCGGGACACCTGAGCTGGGTCACATCCCTAACGTTATTAACTACACGTTAATATGAATTAGTCTTGCAGTTATTTTCCATAGAATTACCTTTAATGTTGCATTTATTATCACTTTTATTAGAGTGATTATATTTTTACATGCAGTGCCGTGTTGTTCCTTAGGGTTCAAGTGCTTGAACGTTTCTAGTAGCACAAGTAATGGACATGAACATGTTAACACACTGCAATAACGCACTGTGAGCCCTTTATAACCTGCTATATCAGGCCGCGTTTTTAAAATGCTTCCAATCCATTATGTACCTACATAATGTCAACAGCTCTAATGGCTCACCACAATTGAAGACGCTGCCAATAGAAATTAATTCCCGAAAGTTCTTCAGCTGATCAAGAATAATACTGTTTGTTCAGTCTTCTTTGTTCAGAGAATCGTTTATTCACACCATCCTTCATTGCTGTGAATAAATGATTGTCTGAACAAACAACACTCTTTTTCAGGTTCGAACAGCCTGATAATGAACAGTTTGCTGAATTATTGATCACTCTGATACAATTGAAGTGTTTTCAATGTGCTTGCTCTTTGCAACAGTTAAGACAGAAAACCCTGCTTGATATGAAAAACAAAAGGAATGTTTAAACAGGAAAAAATGTCATCTTGTGAAAAGTATCAGATCAACCTCAGCCGTTTTTGGCCAATTAAAAAGGGAATTATCAGTAATCAGGCATATCGGCCAATTTTGATATTAATAGGTCAGGTCTGATTATTGATTCCAATGCTGATTCATTAAATACCCTTTTACCTGGACTTTCTACCACCGTCTACACAATTTACACTCGAGTAGCCCTGAGTTTAACCGCATGATGGCTCCTTGCTTACATTTATAAAAAAAAATCCCAACATCATTACATCAGATGATGGAGACGGAACAAAACAAAATCCTGACACAGGTTTAGATCACACCTACGTTACGACGTGCATCTACGATATAAGCGGCCTTCTGGGAAATTTGGGGAAGTGTGCACAGGCTGCTGTCAGCTGATATTGCTTGTGAGTGGGACAATGTAAATAAGCAAGTGCACTGCAGGCTATGAGGGAACATCGCTCCAACGCCTTACCTGCTCGGTACGTTTTCAAATCCAATTTCAGAGCAGACTGATAAAACACAACGCGGCGGTGAAAAATAGACCCTCTGTGTCCTGTCTGCGTTGGAGAGGCTTCCCTAAGGTCGTACAGCAGTTCATGCTGCCACATGTTAGATCAAACACAGAATTCATTGTTTTCCCCCAAGAGCGATTCACCTGCTCATTACTGACAAGGAAACTGTCCACCTCCAGACACATTCTATTTTCTATAGTTTTTTTTCTTCTCCATGAATCTTGTATGCTTCCGTTTATTGCTAGAGGAAAGCACATGCCTTGCTCCATATTAAGTATCTGATCCAGGCTTAAAGTCAAAGTGTTTCTCTTAATGCATGTAATTTGGACGGGTTAATTTAACAATTCCCTTTAGGGCCACAAATAACAATTAAATTCATTATTGAGTATTCCATTCATTATTTTTTTACAATTAATCATTTAGTCAATTAATGTCGGTCAATTATCTATCTGGTTACAAGTCCAGGTCCGGATACAACGGCGCCTGGGTCCGGATCCGGCCCGCGGTCCACCTATTAGTGACCCCTGGTCTACAGCCTCGCTAGTGGCTCTTTGAGGCTGCACTTCCAACCACAAATGTCAACCTCATGGTGGCGCTACAGTTCAAGGTCTGAGGATACATCATCTGGAGACCGTGAATGTGTACAAAATGTTGCACCAATCCATCTCGTAGATGTTGAGACATTTCACGGGGCAAATAGGTCAACTCTTTGACCTAGTAGTATTGCTGGACCTAAAGTCAGAGGATCACCAAAGTCATTAGGGATTATCCCCTGGGCACCATGAACATCTGTACCAACTTTCATGGCAGCCCATCCAATAGGACCGAAGAGGTGAACCGACCAACATCATTTTGTGGAGATAAAAATGTTGTTTTTTTTTCCTTCTTCTGTCCTATTTTATTTATCATGTTGTGACTACTTATTTTTCTCTCAGCCTTGACCCTCAGGTTAAGAAGTAGAAGAAAATCAATCAAATGTTTCAGCACTACTTCTATGTGCACTACGCAAGTGAAGGAATTCCTCCACAGCAAAGGAAAACATTACTGATGGTCGAAATTGTTGCTTTATATATTTGAGCCAGTGAGTAAAGTACCCGTGTTTAAATTGTATCCGCACATTTGAAAATGTATTATTATTATTAAAGACCCACTTAGGCCTCGATTTCTGTGTTGCATTCACTTCTTCAACACCTCCTGGCGAGTTCATCATTACATCAGTTTAGTGGACAACCATTATTCAGACCCACAGGACAGACGGTAAATGATGGATACCAAACAAATCTAAACTACAAAGCCCTCTAGGAGTGACAACATTGTACAACCTTTTCTTCCTTAAAACTGGAGCAAGAAACTGCAGCTTTGGCTCTGTTAATGCTTTCCAATTGAGAGGGATCCATTAAGTTGTTTGGTGCTTTGCTCCTAGTGAATGTTGGTACGCTGGAAATGTGGAGTGTTTGGGAGTCATCTGAAACTTTAAGTGTCTCCTCTGCCTTAAGGGACAGCAAAGTTTTAAATGAGTGTGTCCAAAGTCAAGTACTTGCTCAGCATCTCTGCTGCGAAAACTGCCTCCTTCGTCCAGCTGATGTGGGACCAGACACAAACCCCTTTCTCATTAAGGGCAATGGTCTGACCCAGAAATATTGTTTGTGTGAACGCATGCTCAGAGGAGCCTATTAACTACGTTGGTTAATGATGAAGTCATCTCATCTTCTTCCACGTGAGAGGCAAGTGGGAAAGAGATTTATAAGAGTGTTTGTGTGCAAAAGAAACAGCGAGCGAAAGAAAGACCGCGTGCCTTGGAGATGTGTTGAAAGAAATTGTTACTGAAAGAGCGGGAAACAGTGTGCGTATGCTAGATAAAGACATTGTAAATATTTTGTGTGAAAGAGGGAAAGTCAGTAAAGTTTGTAAGTGTGTTTTAGAATGAAGCAAATACTGTAAGAGGCTATTAGAAAGAGAGGAAGGATGTAGGATCGTCTCTTAAGGAAGGAGCAAAAAAGTATCTCAGGAGGGAAGCTTAAATTTAAAATACACCCAGTAATTACTTAAGTTGAGAGAAGCCCTGGGGTGATTTTGTTCCCTCTCTTTTGTACCCTCCCCCCCTTCCATTATCATCCCTGTGCTCTGTAGTCGTCTTAATGTGCAATAAACACAGTTAAATTGACTGTTCTTCAGGTATGATCTGGTTTGGTTTGAAAGAAGTAAATGAGAGGCACAAAGACGCCTTCAGAGACAGACGGCTCAGTCGCTGGGTAATGCTCCTGAGTGCAATTTACTGCTCAGCCTCTTCTGAAAAAGAAGAAAAAAAAAAAAAAAAAAAAAAAAAGACTTCAAGCATTCACTCTTGTGTCATACTTCCAAAGGCTCCATGCTCAGAGCTGTATAAACACACACACACACACACACACACACACAAGGCAAGAGGGTGCCGGGCTGGGTTGTTAAAACTTGAGCATTGAAGGAAAAAGGCCCCCCCTGGGCCGAGTAACATAATTGACTTCCCAAAGAAAGAAAAACAGCGAGCCTAAACACTCCCAACAAGTAAACTAGGCAAACTTCAGAGCCGCTCTCTAAGCCACTTCTTAGATCAGCTGTACCAGACTGCCTGGAGAAAAGACAGCAGCTCAGCCAGCTAAGAAAAAGGCATCTGCTCCTGTCCAACCGCCCCCTCTTCCAGTGATGAGGTACCACTTCCCGGATCGAGCCCACTCGACTGGCCGCTCTCCCGTCTCCCTGCTGCCAGAGGCCTGCTTTCTGCTCTGCCAACCGACGTCTAAAAAGGGGGACAAGACTATTTAATGTCCCCAAAAGTGACGTGAAGAAATCACGCGTGTGTGTGTGTGTGTGTGTGGTTTGGGACATCTATTTTAAAAGCCACAGTTTTCATTTTTTTTTTATTTAAAAATGTAATGTCTGTTATAAATTAGCAGTGATGGTAACTAAATAAAAGGCGCCGTGTGATGAAGATTCTGAGAGGTGAGGACAGCCATCAAGTGGGATTTTGGTTATCGTAACACATTTAAACCGAAAGTAGGGCTGAACGATTTGTATCAAGTGTGTGTGTGTGTGTGTGTGTGTGTGTGTGTGTGTGTGTGTGTGTGTGTGTGTGTGTGTGTGTGTGTGTGTGTGCCTTGTACATATTATGCAAAATATACAAACAGAACTGAGACCCTCATAACGACGGTGCCTTTAAATTGTGATTATTTTTCTACGAACTAAAATTCCATTGGTGGTCTACATAATATTAAACAAGTTAGGTTTGTGCCAAGGATAATCAAACTCATTTAAAAAATCTGACCAAGTGATGCGGTTTGTTGTTGTTGTTGTTAAGTTCCTCACAATGTGTTGTATTTCAGTTTTCCCAAATCTAAATTTACAAATTGAGTGTTTTGTAAGATAATATATGTATTAGTGATACCGACTACTTTTCTTGAATATATTATATATTCAAAAGTGCCATTTATTTTAATTGCATTGCATTGCATTTAAATGTTCTTTCCTAATCTCAGTGTTGCAGCAGGAGAGTAAAATGACCACCAACTTCTACCGGCTTAGTCATCAGACCACATTCTGACTGAACGGGCTAATACTGTATATTATGAAGGCATGAACTAAATTCGGACACAATACTGATCGATAATATTGTGATATTCTTTCCTTGCCACCAGTGAAGTTCTTCTGCACACGGACATACATGAGGCCTGTTGCATGCGCGCTCGGATTCCTGCCGCCTGGTAGGAGTTGAGGGTGAGGATGTGGGCTGCTATGTGTCACCGTGTTACATTTCCGCGTTATATTTGGACGCCTGTGTGAGTAAGGGTCCTGCTGTACATCTGAGTTCCGTGTGTGAGTAACTCAGTAAGTGAGCAGCGGGCTCATTTTAGCCCACTCCCCTCTGCCGGAGTCTACGTCAGCCGAAATCTATCTATGGCGGCTCGCTCATCCTCTTCCACCCCCATATACAGCCGGGCTGAAGACACACACACGCGCACGCGCACACACATGCATACGCGCACACACATGCACACGCACACACACATGCACAGGCACACACACATGCCACTTCCTTGGGTTTGGATGCTGCTCTACTCTACTACTACTAGGAGAAGCACTAAAACAAGCAGATGACTGGCAGCATCTTCCTCAAACAGCAGGACCATCTGGTGCTGAAGATAAACATTTAACCTGAACATTTTTTTTGTTGTTGTCGCACATATAAGACAATCTGTCTTAGTAACATTGCAATTAACTAGTAAAGCACTTCAGCTAGCGGTCCGGCGACGAGCGAGGCAACCGTCCTGTTCAGTGTTAAGACGTTACAGTTCGGTGTCAGATTTTATGTCAGGCTTACCGACTTCCGATTCACCCCGAGTGCGAGTGAATCACGAAGAATGGTGGGATTCATAGCAACCGTTGCAAGTAGCCTCTTTCACTGATTGAGGCTGACAGCTTCCAGCCCTCATTCAGTGGCTAGCTGCTCCTTCAGTGGTATTTATAGCCGCTATTGATCGAGACAGATTTGGCTGAGAAGGAAAAGCAGCACTTGAGATTTAGCGGCGGACTATAGAATGGGCTTCGTGTGTCCGAGTGTGTGCGTTCGGCTGCGTGGACGAACACAATGTATGTCACAGTCATCAGGCCGTCCCCTGTGCACCCGCTCTCTCTCTCGTGCCATCTCAACGCCATTAAATTGTTCCTTGTGAGCATGAAAACCATCACTCACTCTCTCTCTCACACACACACACACACACACACACACACACACACAGACACACACACACACACACACCTCGCCATAAGCTCCAGCAGTCCCTACACACTCAACTTGAGTCACTCGATCAATCCTCGCTGGTTCCTTGACTTACTGTAGGAGGCGACTATCTGAACTTGCCGGATCGTTCCGTTTTGGCTGCTGAGGGATGAGTAATCCTCCATTTAAAGGGCTCAGGGCTCGACTGATGACTTCTGGCAAACAGGCAATCAATTGCAAAGGCTGAGGTGACTCAACTCAGTTCCAGGGAAACGACGGGAGGTCGCTTATTGGGATAAAAGTTTGTTTATGTGTGATTGAAATGTAGCACGCCACAATGAGGTCTGAGAGGGAAAAAATGCTGCCGACATTCGACATTCGACTCTCATACTTTTCATCATGAATAGTGATGTTACGAAAGCATTTTGGGCTGCCCGATATAGATTCCAACACCTGAGCTTGCGTCTAACATGAACACCCCTTGAAACTAAAGCCTTGCGTACCGTACACGTCGCCCTTTTATTGGTGGGATTTTCCAGTGTAAAATATTGCCAACTTGCTGACATTTTTCTAGCTATTGCTAACGTTAGCCTGTCCACTGGCACGTCCCCGATCGGTGCTTCACATGTGCAACTCTCAACAGAGATGAGAAAGAAGCGAGGCGCCTCACTGGTTAGCTACTAGTTAGCTACTAGTTAGCTACTAGTTAGCTACTAGTGAGCTACTAGTGAGCTACTAGTTAGCTCGATTTCGGACGCAGCAATCTTTTCTTCCAGAGCCGGAGACGGAAGCAACCAACGAGTGAGTCGCCTCGCGTCTTTCTTGAACATGCAGACAGGATGTACGGATCTGTAACAAGTGCTACATGTTGTTCCTGCATAGCAAAAATGAGCAGATAAATTACATGATAACGTGATATCGGATCGGCACATGGACTCGCTTACTCGCCGATATCCGATCTAGCATTTTAGGCTGAGGCCGAGGCATTTCCAATACTGGTAACAGTGATAGTTGCACAAATATAGTTCCTTTTCCTGTCTGGGTGTAGTAATTATTGTGAATATGTGTAAAACACTGATGCAGCTACTGTAAGTATAAGGCACAGCCCGGCACAATCAGCAGCGTTAATCACAAGACATGAAGGTCCTCGGAGCCATTACAGCTTTTACACCATGTCTACTGACTGAAAACATTTTGGTTTCAATTTCTAGTGACAGAAGACAGAAGCTCCCAAACTGCAGCTAATAACGCTTATAACGACCGTAACCTGTTATGACGAGTCAAAATGCCTGCTGAGGAAAAGGTCATATATCTGCGGGTGGTGGATGACTTTAATGGTCAGCACCAATGAAACAATCACATCATCAACAGTTAAGATTCTACAGGTGGAAACAGAACAAAAGGATTCGGAGTTTAGAGCTCTGAAGGCAAATCTTTTGGCAATATATTCAGAGACCAGTGGACTATGGAAGCTTGGATTTTCTCTTGATTTGTTATTTCAAGGGCGGTCACTGACTATTTTTGTCACTATTCATTGATCTGCTGAATATTATATTGATAAATCAATTAACCATTTGGTCTGTACAATGTCAGAAATGTGTGCTTGTTACAATGTCCCAGAGCCCACGGTGACATTCTCAAATGCATTTGAACAATTCAAAACCGAAAATATTCAGTTTACTGTAAATAAAGAAAAGCAGAACATCCTTTTGGCTTTCAAATGGCTTCCAGGATTATACATTATAGTTGATGATTTTATAGTTGAATTGATTAGTTGACCAAATAGCTCAACTCCCTTTTTCTTGGTGATTTTTTCTTATTTTTTTTTTTGGCACGGTCAGCTTTATGCCTCCATACTGCACGCTGAAATGACATCATTGATGTACGTTCTACAGACGTTCCAGCTGTTTCCTACCTGGCCAGCGCCTGGACCTTGGCTGTGTGTCTCTCCTCCAGCTCTGCCAGCTTCCTCTTCAGAGAATCAGTTTCCTGTCTGAGGCCGGCCGAGTGCTCCATCTCCCCGTCCAGCAGGCTGCGAAGAGACCTGTCAAACACGTGAAGCAGAACGCGCATCTTATTTACCCGCAGGTGATACATCGTGTGCAGACCTAATCCTCCATATTTAGACATACTAAATGTTGACATTCTGGTGATGTTATTTTCATAAACAGTGGATCGGATAAACATTATTAAGCTTCTTTAATTGCAGTCACACTCAGCTCCGATACAAAACACTTAATCAACAGCCATCTATGATTGCATCGCCGTTATCTTAATGCCCCAAGTACGAATACAAATCACAGTTTATCATAAAGATCTAAATACGGCTCGGCAGAAGATTCCCATTTATTTATGATTAATTGCAAAAGGTGTGTGAACATAATGCCGTGTTTTTTTCGGTCGTTGCAACAGACTTTTATTGAACTTGTGCTTTGCAGTTTGCACAGCGATCCCTTTTTTTCAGCAGCTGTTAATTTGCGTAAATCACAACAGTCCCTGGTGGCTTGATGCTCAAAACAAAACACAACAAAACAGTCTGCTGCCCCCCCCCCCCGAAGACAACAACAAATAACTCTAGTCTCAGGATGAAAACAAAACAAGCTGACACAATTTATACAGAAAGGTCATTTGATGTCTCTCTCCAGTCTGAGTGTGTGTGTGTGTGTGTGTGTGTGTGTGTGTGTGTGTGTGTGTGTGTGTGCAGCAGATAAGGAGAATATCTTCAAACGTACGTGTTTTGTTCCTCCAGCTCGTCCTTCCTGTTCATCATGGCTACGATGGCCTGACGCAGCTCCACTGCAGATGAAAGAGAACAGAGTGAGATTTCTACAGTAAAACCACCTCAGATACACAAAAACACACGCAGACGACTACACACACACAGCAATATGCGTACGCTAATACGCCACAGTTTTGTAGAAATAACAGAATCCCACTTTTAATGCTGCTCTTCTGTTCCATCCTTAAGATGAACTGCTTTGATAAAATCTGGTTTTTACTTTTTCCAGCTGATAGAGGTTATACTCGATGATATCCATCTCGGAGAGCACTTTTATTGCTAAAGTAAAGCGTACTTTTTGTGGAAGCTACTAAAAGAAGGAAGAAACTCACACAAGATTAATGTCGGGGGAAGAAAAACACTGGCTACCATTTGCATTAAAACTGCATCAAGAAAATATGAATCCAAACTCACGACAACAATAATCTAATCAACTGATCATACAGTGGAGCACAGCTGGCAGCGGGACAAGGACACCATCATCTTCTTGCTCATGGGTCTCAAAACCAGCCATTTGTATTGTGTTAACAGCCCAAGTAGCCGAAGCCCTCATATGAATTCACTGATACATTCAGCTGATGTTTGCCCTTAATAACATATTATGTTCTGATCCAAACGGTGGCTCAAAAGACGACTCGTACAGTCATCTGGCGATTGAATTATGTTTCGCTGACAATGCACATTATGTGCAGCATGTTTTGAGAGTTTTTGCATCACATGATGATATTAAAATGACGTGTTCTTTGCCAGAGAGAAGAATGAAATGCTGAGTACTGTCCACAAAGTGTGGAGGGTTTTTACAAGAGCGCAGCAGCAGCAGTTTAATTCCAAAATACAATTTTGACCGAGAGGAAGATTACCAAAGTTGTGACAACATATTCTGAAGGGGACATGAACCAAATGCCACAGCAAGCCATCCAATGGTTGTTGAGACATTTTCACTAAAATCCGTCATGGTGGCGCTAAAGGTCAAGTCAAGGGATCACCAAAGTCATTACGATGGGTCATCTGGGAACCATGTCTGCAACAAAATGTTGAGCCACTCCAATCGAGTAGATGTGGATATGCATCACCGGATTGGTGAAAATGCCGGCCTGCTGGTGGGACTAGATAAAAAGTTTAGAGGACCGCCAAAGTCATTATGATTCATGGTCTGGGGAAACGACTCTTTTTAGCCACGCCGCTTGCTAGAGTTGTTCTGATATCGATACCATCGCGTCATTTATCAGCTCATTTACGCCACACAGGAGCAACAACAGAACCCCGATCGGTGCTGCACATGTGCGAGCTAGTACTACACACCTGTGGTTAAACACGCTCTAGTTTTTCCTTGTTATGCTACATTGTGAACGGCAAGTCAGCAACAGGAACGCTAGTCAGAGCTTGGCTAATTAACGGAGCTAACATTAATGGAAGTTGCATTGAGTCACAGTACGATGCGTTCATTATTAGGCGAAACGTAAATTATAACGATTTCAAGTATAAATCTTGTAAAATGTTGTTGTTGGTGAGGCTCTTGAATAAATGCAGCTGTTTGGATGAGATGCTTTCACAGCAATATGAATAGATAGAAGAGAGAGAATTATTACCTTTTTTTCCATTTTTTAACGCACAGCTATCGGCTCACTACTCGGTATTGGCCGATACACAAGTTCGGGTAATATCGGGAAGGAAAATATGGTAACGGAACTTCTGCTAGCACGGCTTAAAAGAGACCAGGAATACACATTGACAATTCCAGCGTCACTATGTAGTAAAACAATAGATCGAGAATTAATATAATAATTAGCTGCATCGCTACGTGTCGTTCTTTTTGCTATGGAACCAGGTCAAATTTAAACAAAACATCAAAGAGCAGCCACTTCGGTCTGAAGGCTTCAGTATCTTTTCCGGTTTAACTTTAGCGGCGGCGGCCAAACTCTGCTAGCAGTCAGCTGCTGGCTGATGTTAATCTCCATGCTGATGTAAAGGACAGATTTGGGGCGGGCTGTGTGGTGGTACAGTGACTCATCTCCATAGTTACGCTTGGAGGTGCACATGAAGGTTTCAAAGCCCCTAACTAGGCTGCTAACAGGACTTCCAAAAATAACAACCATGAGACAAGGAGTTAATCTACCCTGCACTTTGCATTCCACCATTACACACACACACACACACACACACACACACACACACACACACACACACACACACACACACACACACACACACACACACACACACACACACACACACACACACACACACACACACACACACACACACACACACACACACACCACGACTCTATTCTCATAACTAATGTAGGGTGTCGATGTAGCCCCAGACACAAGTAGGTCTCCTCCAGCCCCGAGCTAAGAGCCTGGTTGTGGGGGGAGGAGGAGGAGGAGGTGGAGGAAGAGAATGAGGAGGAGCAGGAGGAGGAGGAGCAGGAGGAGGAGAGAGGAAGAGGAGTGTGATGAAGAGCACAACAGAGAGCAGAGGAGAAAATAGGAAGTCTATTATGTCCACAGCTCCATTCTCCGGATCGGCAGGCCAGAAATAAATGTGACCTTAAGTCTGACCACACGTTCACAGCAGGTGCCAAAGGCGAGCCATCAGGGACTTCAATAGAGCCAGACGCCCCTCCGTCGTTCCGGGGGTGGGGGGAGGGGGGGAGGGACATGAACAAATTACAGCACAATCACGTGTGTGTGAGCAGAAGTACATACATGTGCAACTTTGTCTTCATATGTGTAAGAGCCACCGTTGACTGGAAAAGTGTGTGTGTGTGTGTGTGTGTGTGTGTGTGTGTGTGTGTGTGTGTGTGTGTGTGTGTGCGCGCACGCCCACCAGAACCTACACGCTCTTGCTCAATTGTTCCAATAATGGATGCATTAGCAGAGAGCTAGGCCATGTAATCGTGGTGTCTTGTGAATTATAGACTCCATACTCTCCAATCAATGGACTGCTCGGCCTCACACGCTGTCAGGCCAGAAGGAAATCACTGAGGGAGAGCTTGCACTGAACACCTCGCACCGTTTTTTCCCTCTCTCAGTTTCTGTCTCTCTCTCACACACACACACACACACACACACACACTTTAAAAGTCCAGCACGCTTTGTATTCGACTGCGGGTGCGATTCACAAAGCCTTAATCACAAAAAGGACAAACACTGCCATTAACTGTTTTACTGTTCCTAAGCACTGAGCATCCACACACTGTAATGATATATTGCAAATTCTCCTATTCATAGAAGGTCTTGTTACTCTCTTGCACACGCACAATCAACTGCTCATTGTAACGTATGACTAAATCAACATGCTCATGCTATTTAGTATTGCACATGCATACTTTTTCAAAATAATGTTCAAAAAGGAACCAGCAGAGGTGTCCCCAATATGGGTCAACCTTAAAAAAAAAAAAAACATTGGATCCTACATTTCCCATGATGCATCTCAAAAGTCTTTCATTTGAACCCCGGGGCCTCCTGATTACCAACTTCTTTCAAACTCCAAACTGCTATGGTTTACTTGAGTAGGCGGAAAAACCAAAAGCAACAGAACCAGCGGGAGCGAGAGAGAGAGCTTTTTTATTTCTTTTTTTAAACCAGTCAAGAAAAAGTCACGGTCATTTGCTCATAATGCCAAATCAGTTTCGTCTGTGTTGCATTCTGGTCTATTGAGCCGACAGTAGGCATGGAAATTGGTATCTGCCTATGGTTTTCTTCCTATGAGACTGCTGGATGTCAGTGAGTCTGGAGGGGAGCCGTTTGCTCTTTGATCGTGAGGGTCGTGAGGGACGGACACAAAAACCTGACTTTACAGTGACGTCACAGTATTTTAGGGTGGATTTGACTTCTAACTGGTCCGCTGTTTTACATCTTTCTGAGGCCTCATGGATCTCTGTATCTCGAAGACTATTTCCTCTGCATATACAACAGAGATGTTTAGATTATTTTTATAGCTTCCATCGCTCTTTCGGTGACCCTGTGACCTCCTCTAACTGAGGGCTAATAGATTGGACGATGGCTCAATCTCAGCTCCAATCACATTTCCTCCCCTCGCTCTCTCTCTCTCATACACACGCACACGCACACGCACACGCACACGCACACACACACACACACACACACACACACAATCCAAGGAATCAAATAGCATCAGTGAGAGAGTCCGATTGGCTCCAGGGCACCGAGCAGAAAACACCAACCACGAAACCTGTGTGCGTGCTGCGGGTCGTGTGCTCATCATTGTGTGTTTAATCCACGTCTGAAATCGCATAGCCGTTGTAAATGTCAGGCACACACACGATCCGACTTTGTGTCACACTCTCACAGTTTTTCTCTCAAGCAATAATCCTTTGAGAGGAGCAGACGGACAGCAACATGTGCGTACACTGGACCAACAGTGCCACCTGGTGGATCATTTTCCGTCATTTGCCATTTTCTGGAACTGAAAGGCACAGGGCATCACTCGCAGCGATTAGAGCACTTTAACCACACAGAAAAACAACGAGGTTTGAAAATAACAATCAGCCGGTCTGATTTAATTTGCTACAGACGACGGCTGCTGGTGAAATTTCCAGACAAAAGACGTGTCAGGACTTCCGCGGGGTTCATTATCGCCACACACTTCTTGAGAATACACTCCCAAGATTAGATTGTCGTCTGAAGAAAGCTCAAGAGGAACCGGCGGATCAACAATTGGGATTTTTGCGGTCACGTCGGATAAAAATTATTTTCACATTTGATTTCATTCATCCTCGGCGCGACACAGACACTAAAGCAGGGGTGTCAAACATACGGCCCGCGGGCCGGATCAGGCCCGCGAATAGGTTTAATCCGGCCCGCGAGATGATTTTGCAAAGCATAAAATTGAGCTGCAATTTTTCAATGAATGAAACTGCTGTTCTAGAAGAGTCGTTTTATTTATTTATTCCGTATCTTGTTCAATCACAGATAGACTGTGACTTAAAGTTTAATGACTTTGTAGACACACTGAGACGAAGTTTAAGTTCCAATCTTTGAAGCATTGTGTTCTTGAAATTGCACCTATTTTTTCCCTCAGAATTTTCAACTAACTTGAAGTGTTTTGTCAAGAGGATTTTTTTGTGTTGTGTACATTTTCAGAATGTGCTTGTACTATTTTGGACCTAAGTAAAACAAAGAAAACAATCTGAAGTTGTCGTTATTTTTAAGTTATTATGCCATGATTTTAATCGCTCCGGCCCACTTGAGAATAGATTTTTCTCCATGTGGCCCCTGAGCTAAAATGAGTTTGACACCTCTGCACTAAAGGGACTTCACCTATTCGGCCCTAATCTCAGAATATATTTCAAAGGAGTTGGTGATGTTATTGAATCCTTTAGATCACAACAGTATCACTCCCGACATGTCTTTGTTTGGAAATTGCACCACAGCCGTTATCCATATGAATTGAGATCCACGGTGTTGGCTTGTATGACCTTCATTGAAAAAAAATAGCTAAATCTTACTGAATATATTTGTCTAATTACTAATCAAAATATCTCATAACACTTAATATAAATCACAATACATCTTGAATATCTTGTTAAGTGGAAAAAAAAAAAAAAAACTTGAGAGCATTACAGGCTTATTATGACCCAGAACACTTCCTAATCCTAGTGCAATGTAGCTCGAAATGAGTTATCTTTTTAAATAAATAATAAATAGC
The DNA here is from genome assembly GCA_016806645.1 of Ophiodon elongatus. NCBI lineage: Eukaryota > Metazoa > Chordata > Actinopteri > Perciformes > Hexagrammidae > Ophiodon > Ophiodon elongatus. The sequence goes on from JACSYO010001932.1 coordinate 2,216,446, forward strand.
ATTGCATTTTACCCAAGTAAATCGTCACTTGTTCCATTGGCAGATTTTGTTTTACTTATTACAAGCAAAAACATCTTGTATTCATTGTTTGTTTTTGTTTTTTTAAACTTCATTTTTAAGTGCCGTGCCGTGCCGTGCCGTGCCGTGGCGTGCCGTGCACGCCCCCCCCCGCACTTCCCCTCCGCCCCCCCTCACTACACAAAACCGGTTTGAGAACAAACCCAACTAGAAGAGCAAGAGAGAGTGAGACATAGTTAGAAGCAGACAGCTGGAAAAAGGAGGACCACTCACCCACGGTCATGGACTCTGGCAGACCAGATGTTGGCAGCACACTGGAGAGGGGAGCCGACTCCGCCGGTGGACTGGACTCCATACTGCAACACATTTCACAGTTCATCTTTGAGTCTGCACTGGCAAGACTTCCTCGTTCAGTCCTGTAACTAAATCTGATGAATAGTTTGCCCTAAACTGCAAATAATTCACTCAACAGCACAGACGTCCCGCCTGAGACCACGTCTTACTTGAACGTTAGCAGCGATCTGCTGCTCTCACAGTTTCCCGCCGGTCCTGTTGACTCACACTGAGCAGGAAATGCAGCCGTGTCCTCCACAGAGCTCACTGAAACCAAATAGAAGTGAAAGTGAAGGTGTGGACTAACAGAGAAAGTCCCTTGATTCCATTTTATCTAATACTTAAACTGAAGCCATAAACAGCTGTTGTCAGCAGTAAAAACAGTCCAGCAAACATTACAGAATCTTAAAATGCGCTCTTAGAGCTGCTGGAACTGCCACAGTGCAACTTAAATCAAAACTCTTGATTTATATATATATATATTTATGAAGAAAAAAATGTGTGCAATGTAAAATAGTCACGTGTGCAGTGCAAGTAGGACATGTAAACTGAGGATCAGTGTAGCAGCGTAGGCTAAAATAATATACTGATCTGGGAGCAGAGTGCATCAGGAAGTGTTTTAATATTCTTCCTTGAAGGTGCAGGATTCTGAATAAAGTCGTTGTGAGGACCGCAGTACCTGGCTGAGAGTCTGCGGGGTTCAGAGGAATGAGGATGTCCGAGCTCCTGTGTTCGATCATCACCTGTAGGGGGCTCCAGGTGGACACACTGGACAGGCTGCCGACCACCACCCTAGAACAAGAGCGTTTTAAATCAGTTTGGCTGAGCATCAGGTACTTTTCACTCCACTTCTGCCTCAGTGTCAGTTGTGGACATTTTAGATTAAAACCTCAACTGCGCCACACATTCTAGAGTCTAGTTCAGGGATTTTCAAAGTCTGAAACTTTGAGCCTTGCCTCAGACGAAATTGAGACAACTGAGCCTCACATAATGCTTCGGGGGATATAGGGATATATGATCACCATGGATTCAGTGAGCTATGCTGTGGGCGACAACTTCAGTCCCATTCTAAATACGGGTTTATTTAGAATTAGAATTTAGAAATTTACTTTTTTTTTATCATTTCTATTTTTTATATATATATAATAAAAGTCTATTGTCGACACACACCAGGGACAATGATAGCCTCTGAAAGTGAAAGGCTCACTGAATCTAACAATATGTGATCATGTCTTGGCTCCAAGAAGTAGCTTCCGTAGGTTACGTGCCTCTGTGAGCCGCGTGTTGCTCGTTAACGGGCCAAGTCAGCGGGTAAAAGTACGGTACCTCGTATCCCAGCATGCAGGAGGACCATTTTATTGAACTACAAAATAATGCAACTTGCACTGTGTATTGGAAAATGAAGACCAACATTTATGGTTCTGTGTTTCTGCAGGCTGTGTGTGCATTTGCTTTCTGATTAAAAACACTTAATTCGCCCAGAGGAAACTGACTTCTGGATCCTACTAATCACCTCCTGCAGCCCATAATTTGAGAACTCAAACAATAAAACAGGATGAAACAAAAAATACGAGCATTTTTTAATTAAAACCGGATTTTCTTTTTATGATCTCACGCGCATGCAATGAATAACCTCCAAGGGTATTTTGTCCCGAGCCCACATTCATTTCTGTCGCAATAAATATTTCAATAAAAGAATATTTCTCTTTATACTTTTTATAACCTGACATTCAACTAAAGTCATCTGACTCACTGATCAGAGCTGCTTCTCCTCTCCTCCTCCTCCTCCTCCTCTTCCTGGGTTTGTGCTCTGGGTTTGTACATCTCCTCTTCTTCCTCCTCCTCCTCCTCGTTGTCTATACTCTTACTGTCGGGCAGAGGAGGAGGAGGAGTAGTGGGTGGAGTACGAGAGGGATGGGGGGACCCCACCCAGCTGATTATGCCCGGCTCAGCCATGCCGTTCTGGGCAGGCGACTCGGAGAAGACCGGCTCCAAAGGGTCTACTCCTTCCTCCACACTGCTCTGACCAGGAGCAGTGTGGCTCTTCCTCATCGCGCCCATCTTCTGGGAGTCCTCCTCTCCCTCCTCCTCATCCTCCGCGCCTCCATCCAGATCGTCATCAAAGGAAATTATGTTGGTGATTTTCTTTCTCCTCCTGCGCTCTTTCCTCAGCCCCGAGTCTGGGTGGGAAAAGATGAAAAAAAAAAAAAAAAAAAAGAAAAGAAAAGTGAACAAAATCCTCAATTTCTACTTTGAATGAAAGCGAAACTTAAATTAATTCAGTACTTTTCACCCGTCTAGACTAGCTGCTGCAAAATGTTCATGCAGCAACGTTTAGTACTGGTGACATCAGCATCTTCAGTTTCGTTCAATTAAGCCATTAAAAGTGCACTTTCGGTGTCTCTCTCTTCCTTTTCAGAAGCAAAAGGCCTGGCTGTGCATTAGCGCGTCTCCTACAGTGAACTATCTGAATGGGGTTTCCACCTTGAAGAGTTGGCACGAAGCTCAGAATTTACATTCAGCCCAGCGGAAAGTTTTAGCACCACACAATTTAAAAGCTTGTTCACCCCACAGAGTAGAAAATAAAGAGAGAAAACGCTGCAAGTTCTCCCCAATGGACGGACCTGGGCAGACAGCTAAATGAGGTCAAACAAGGAGCCGACACTCTGGTAGTTCATTCATTTCATGGGGGATTTCATCACGGCTGCGGCACTCAGCTGCAGACGCCTTGTGTTGCATCCACTAGAGTTGTTCTACCAGTGCATTCGTTATACATGCTCCGACTGAACCATATGTTGTTTTACTGCTTGTGCTGGCTCTCTGATGCGTTTGTGACATAAAACACTTCTCCAGGAGCAAATGTGGAGCGAGCTGCAATACTAGAATGCAGCAGGCGTCCATCCTCTGGCCGGCTTATTTCACGTTAGAGCCAGAGGACTACGATGTATAACTCACTGTATTGGAAGGGTGGACGAAATAACAGAATCAACTTACAAGACAGGGAAATAGTCCCAAAAAGTAGATGTCAAGTTTTGAGGAAAAGTTTGATTTTTGCAGGGAGTGTATAAATTACAAAAACTACAAAATGATGTAATCTGTAAGAGAAAGAAAAAAAAAAAATACTGCTGCTATGCATTTCTTGCATGGCTACTGTATTGTATTACGAATTATTTTCTCCCGTGTGCTGCAGCAAAACAAACAAGTCTGTAGTAAACACCGGCGTTCCCTACCAGCCGAGCTGCTGCGTGGCAGGACGGGCAGCGGGTCCGAGGCCCCGTCCACTCGGGGGGTGAAGCCGGGCACCACAGCCGTGGCGGTGCTGATCTCTCGCAGCAGGCTGCTGACCCCCTGAGTCGACTCCTTCCACAGGCTGCCGATGCCCTGCGTGGACTCCTTGAGGAGGTGGGACACCGAGGAGCCCCCGCCTCGAGTCACCCCGCCGTTCAGGTCAGTGTTGTCGATGTTGATGGCAAACAGGATGGAGTTCAGACCTGAAAGAGAGAGAGGCGAAACGTGGTTTATTACAGATCAGTCTACTTCAACATCACATAAAGCTTTTGAACTCCTGCAAAGTGCTTTGCACGCTTTCCTGGGCGCACACAGACGCAGTGGGCGGCCTCAGATGAACCTCAGATCTGCCCGCGTATGAACAGAGAGGAAACGCTCTGGCATAAGATCAGTGGTTTATATTCTTAATATTTCAGAGTTTTGTGCTCATCAATAGTTCAACAGTAAGAGCACAGTCATTACCACTAACAGGGTTAGGACTTCCTTTCCCACCAAATCCAGTCGTGCTAAACAAGTAAAGTGCAAAAGCAGTTCATTTATTTCTTCGCAGCAGCTCCGTTTGTGTGAAGCATGTTTAAATTTCAATGAGACTGAAAGTGAGGCTGTAATGCTCATTACACAGCGGAAGACATATTTGGATGGATAAAACTTGGGGACACCAAATTGCTGTTCTTAGACCCTTTGACAAGCCCACGTCCTCTGCTACAGTGTGGCGTGTAGTATTTTTACTCTGGAAATATCTCCAACATTAAGAACACAACCTCACCTGCAGCCATGGTGGGGAGCATACTTGCTCTTTCTTCATCGAGAATAAAAGCCCAGTCTTCATAGTAAGTTCTAGAAAACAGGGAGGAGGTGAAGGAACATCTCTGATCCGGGCAAAGAGAGGAAATACCAGCTTCACAGATTAAAACTTGCGGCAGTGAATTGATTTTGAAGTGTCGGCATAATGCATGGGGGACAAAAAAAAAGGAGCATGCGAGATCACACTGGTGTGCAGAAACATATGAAATTGCAAAATCTATTATTGAGTGCACTGTGCTACAGTGAAAGTCAAAAAGATGTCATGCATAAACCCCAGACAGAGAGAGAGAGAGAGAGAGAGAGAGAGAGACACACACACACACACACACATACACACACACAACTAACCCCAGGCGAAGGCGGTCAGCCAGCAGTGTGTGCAGGTATCGCTCCAGCGAGTGCTCGTTGAGGGCGCAGCGCAGCCAGGCGCGGCCGCGGCCCAGCTCTGAGGAGATGTGACGTAGGGAGTAGAACCGCTGGAGCTCGTGGCGGTTCAGATGCTCCTTCACGTAGAACCAGAAAGTCACCTCTGGTGAGGGGATACGAAAATAAATTAAAAAAAAGAGGGGAGGAGAGATAGAGGAAGAGGGAAAGGGACAAAGAAGGAGAGACTAAGTTCCATCTCGTTTGTGAAAAACAAATGTTCATGAGTTACACGAGAGGTTCAAAAGGTCAACGAGAGCCCGCACAGTCTCCCATTAACAAATATCTACACCTCCTTTCACACAGCTCCATCCTGACCTCCCACCTGTCACCTCTCCATATTTTGCGGTCGCCGTGGAACTCACACAAATGTATCGTTTTCTATGAAACAGTGAAAAAAGATAAAAAGGACAAAAAAAAAAAAATCAAAAAAAAAAAAAAAAAAAACTTATGTGGGTCTTTTTCAATATAAAGTTTTCTGAGGAGTGGTAATTAATAGGAAGGAGAGGAGTGGTATGCATAGGATTAGCATATAACCTCACAACAATGTGTTAAAATGATGGCTTTGTCAGCGGGCTTGGCTTCGTTATGGAGCTCCAAGTCCACGAGTTCAGCCACCATCTTTTCTTCTAATTGACTGTGAAATACAGGAAACCGTCAGATATGCTAATGTCTATGACGTGGGCGCCATTACAGAAGCCATGCATTTGTCCTCCATCTGAAATTAATAGCCACATGGCTCTTAAATTTGACACAGTAGAAACAATTTAGCATAATGTAAAACTAATGTCTCTAAAAGGTCTTTATGAGCTTGGATGGCTGCAAGTAAAAGCGAATCTTGAAGCTTTTACTGTTAATGTCCTCATGGAGATGCAAGTGTGGAAAGATTGTGGAGAAGCTCAAATAATTTGATAAAATATATATTATGAGTTGATTTGATTTAAAAAAAAAAAAAATAATTATAATATTGAATCAACCATAACATCTCCACACAAGACACAAATAGTTTGTGAAAAAATAGTTAGCAATCGTGTAGAGAAGAAAAGGAGACACCGTAAAAGTAACGTTGGTGGATGGATGGATGCAACAAAAAGGTAATGGATAATTGGTTAACGTAAATTTTCGAAAAGTAATACGATTATGTCAACTTATATATCATGAGCATTTAAATAATATCCTATTTAATTAAATCTATTAAAATGCACAGATTCGTGACACGATGGGGTGCTTGAGTTCATCTCAACAACAAAAAAGGCTTGAGAACAAATCTCAGCAGCAACAAATAAAAACAACATGAGACTTCTTCAGTGGGATAAAGACAGTTGGAAGCTACTTTCTTGCAAAATTGAATATGAAATAGGAGGGTGGCTATAATAAAAGAAAATGCAATTCTCTTCCTCGGGGTGCACTAAAAAAGGTAAGAAAGAGGAGGAGAATCCTGAAAATAAGACAAAAGTAATGGTTTTCCACACTGCATGACCGTGTCACACACTGTATGTCATCTATCTATCTCCCTCCAACTCTTCATTACAGAAGCACATTAATCATATTACCGTACATTGAATATTGAATACAAATATATTTAAGCCACGTTGTTGTTTATTATGGCTGCACTATTACATCAACTGGCAATATCACAGATGTCTTATGCACTTTTGTACCAGCGATCATTTTTTCCCCCCCCGTAGTTCAGCATGCCATCGGCTGTTTGGCATCTTGACTGGAATTTTAAAACAAACGTCTGTGTGTGTGTCTGTGTCTGTGTCTGTGTGTGTGTGTGTGTGTGTGCGTGCGTGTGTGTGTCTCCTGCAGCTCGGAGTGCAGGAGAAACACATGCAACCCTCCGTGACTTTCAAAATAAAAGTCAAGCAAGGTGAGCATTCTCTGCTCTGCTTTTTCCCAAGGGTAAAGCCGGGGCGATTAACCTTCGACCCGAGTTTAACAGACCGTGCAGCCGGTTAAGTATCGCACCTGCTTCGGCCTTGGTGTTGAAGCCCGCAGCCTGCTTGAGAGCAGCGGCGGTGAGAGCCAGGCCTCGGCTCTTCCTCAGGCCATGCTGCAGCACCGCTTCAAACTGGGCACACAGACAGATCACCCTGCAGGGACAAAGACAAGTTACCGGACGATGTGCACCCCACTTGAGTTCATGGCTGCACTTTAAACTCCACTGGAAGTACCATCATCTGGAGTTCCTGGTGGAAAGGTGAAATTGTCATTTATATTTCAAAAACCGCAGCTACAACCTCAAAATTAGATCTGAGCAGCACAGGATATGAAACTTTGATCAAATATTTCTCTACGACAGTATTAAGCTCTGATGAAACAAGGTTGGTACGTCCTTCTTCATACACATTTTGCTTTTTCGTCATGAAAAAAAAAAAACCCTCTTATTGCTTCGATGTGATGGAAAATATTGTAACTCTCAAACCCCCCCAAAGAAAATAAGGTTATTTAGTTCATTGTAGCGAATAAAATAGATTTTCTTTTCGCCGGGTCGCCGTACAGAGGAAGCTGAACGTAAGATACTGGAGCCTGAAGCGCCACAGCGTCAAGTGACCTGGAACCACAAACCAAACGGCTTCCTGGGTGCTGAATAAACACCGATACGAGAATGTCCTTCTCTTACCTGCTGTCTGAGTCCGTGGCGATCTCCTTTCTTCCTCCAAAGCGGATTTGGCACTGGAGAGATATGAGGGGAACGATAATAGCTGTCGATTAAATAAATACTTCTTTTGACTGCTGGGTTCAAACCTTGCTCCAGCACACAGTGAGCACATTTCGGAGATTTCAAGGGGCCTAAATCGTTGAAGTAGGAGCGATAGAATCTATACAGTCTTTTGCTGATAGACAGTGCTGATTTATGGGAGCCAGCTTCATTTACCAGAAGCTAAAGGAAGTCTGGAGGGAAGTCTGCTTTGACACATCACGAGGAGCTTCTGTAAAGTTCATTGAAACCTTTATTAATCTTTCAGCATTTACCTCAGTTTTTGCTGATTTCCTGTCAAAACCTCAACTAGAGTAGTGGCAAGGTTACATGAAAGGCTCACATTCTTGGCCCCACACACACGCACACACACACACACAGTCCCTCTATGTGTGGGAAAGGATGTGACATCAAACCACACAATGGCAAAAACAAAAAACCTCACAGACGTAAATCTGCTCGACATATTTGCACGTCATTCAATAGAAGATCAGCTCGTGATACAAGTTGTAAACACCGCTCAGTTTTACTTCCTCCAGTAAACGGTCGATAAAGGCTCTAAGAGGTACGCTGACACCACAAGCCAGCGGTGAATTACTTCCTTGTTCCGGTTAAAGGCATTAACACCAGACACTTTCAAGGTGGTGTGATTTCCCGACTGAGCACAAGCCAGAGCAGACTCTGGAATAACGCTTGGTGCCATGTTGTCTCCCACGTATGGAGCGGACCGATGCGCGGGTGACTCACCTGTTTGACTGCATCCAGCAGCCTCTCCAGGAGGTGCTGTCTCTTGGTATCACTCTGCTGAGTGCCTGCAGAGGTAAACAGCCAGGAAAGGAAATGACCCAAATTTAGTTTGACGATGGATTAAGGAAATCAATTACCCAGCCGTGCCTGTTCCTGTATGAATTATGCATGTCCAAGAGGAGGGGAAGGAAACTGACTGCTGAAGAAACTCATGGCCACCGCAGTCAGTATAAAAACACAGTTTGAATATAATGGAGAAATCCCTTTTATGAATTACAGCATGAAATAAAACCAAACTTGTATTACGACCCAAACAAACAAACACACAAAAATCAATACAACAAGACTTTTAAGTATGTCTGCAACATTCAACAGGGAGTTCATTATGAAGAAACTATACTTTTTGTATGAAAAACTAAAAGGCACCCTAGGGTTTTTCTGACTACTAGTAGAGCTGTGGAGCAATATCTTCATGAGTGGGACCACAGGGCACCATTTATATTCACTTATTGTTATTGCTCCGCATGCTTTTAAGCTATTTCAGTTTAATGTTTGGATTTAATCATGTTCTTTTTACGTCGACTTTGTCCAGAGACTACAGATGAAATATAGCCTTCTGTGCTAACTCTTCCAACAACAAAAAAAGTCCAAGCCACTGCATAGTTTTGGGGGCGAAAAAAAGGCGGGCAAGGCCACTTCCATATGACGAAAAAGCCTCGTCAAACATGGCAGCCAGAGCGGAGGTCAGCTAGCTACAGTAGCTCGGAAAATGGCGTTATGGCACGGGGGCACTAAGTTTGATGGAATTACTGTTTATCGGAGCACAAAAGGAGAAAAGGAGTGGCGTCTGATCAGAGGGCGTTACTATTCTCAGTCCCAAACGCTCAGCCCATCTCAGACGTCGCAGATCAAAGCTGATTTAAAAACATCAGATGGTGTTTTCGAGACATTTTTCAACCATGAAAAGGGCCTATTTTTTTTTTATCAATTTGGTGAGAAATGTCAATCATTACACGAGCGTTGATGCGTTTCATAAAAGCACAGTCACATAATTTTATAACTTAAAAACACATTTAAGTGAGCAGTTACTCTTTAATGTGCACTGTCCCGATAAACAAATCAACGTGGCTGTATCTTTCTATTTTTGTTACAATATTTGTATAGTATCCTTCTATAAGGAGTTTGATTCACAGTTACAACTGAAGTTAAAATTGTTAGGTTTATTGATTAAACAGTGTACAGAAATATAATATATTTTGAGTCATATTTTTAAGCAACAAAAGTGCTGCTTTTCTCTGAAATATATTATTATAGATAAAACAAGACATCTGAGGGCATCACTTCAGCCTCCGAGGACACAGCGATGGGCATTTTTCACCATTATCTGACATTCTATTGACTAAGCAAACGATTTTAAAATCATTTTAGTATTTTGCGATGACACCATTTGGTATTTGTATGTGTATTGTCCCAGCAGTCCTCTGATTCATGTTTACATTGTTATATGCTGTTATAAATATGAACTAGGAGTTGTCCCAGTTTCCACCACAACATTCGAGCTGCTGGCCCACTGGACCAGCTCTGGGTCACGTGCAGAGTGAGGGAAGCTGGAACAGTCACCCCCTCCCCTCCCTTCGTGTTTACGTGGGATTCAGACTCATAAACCTGTCACGACCACACTTGTGTGACGTCACGGCTGCGTGCCGCCTCGAGATAACGGCTTCACGTGTCCACTTGTCACTTCAAAACAAACCGAGTGGGCTCCAGCTTATCTCGGTGAACCCGCCTGGGGTTCAATGGTGGTGCGTTGGACTGAGCTTATACATTTATACACATTTATACACACTTTGGAGCCACAGAGAGTACTTTAGAGTAGTGTTTTCGTTTTCTCTTTCAATTTGCCAAGGTAGGGCGGACCAGAAAGGGCCCTTCTGAGTGTTAACTACGGGGAAGTATCTGCAGCGCCGTGAACAAGTCAGCAGAAACCTTACTGCATGAACAGAGAGGGGACGAGCAGCTTACTGTAGCTCCTGTATGTGATGTGCTTCAGTGGCAGAGTGACTATAACTAAAGCCGATGACACAACAGAACTCACCGTTCATCCTGACAGCAGAGCTCCGGCAGCAGTGACATCCAAGCTCGGCGGTTCGTCCCCGGTGCGGTAGCTGCGGATCATAGGACCGGAGGCTAGCGGTGCACCGGGCACATGCTTCCTCCGTGGCCGAGCAGGACCCGCCCAACCGCGGCGTGAGGACTGATGCTCACACGGTGAAGGGGAGAGGCCTGCCGGGGAGCCGCCGGGGCTGCGAGTCTACCCGCGGTCTGACATGTGAGAGTTGCACAAAGCCTGAGAAGAAGCCCAACTGCACCGAGCGCGAGCCGGAGGGCAGCGTCACAGCCGCGAGACCACCCGGAAGAAGCGTGGCGGTCGGTTAGAAGAGGAAAGCGGTGTTTTGTTCTGTTAGGGACCTGACCCGCCGCAAAGAAAAGGAAGCGGAGGACTGACTGAGCAGTGTCAAGGTCACATGACAAAACACACAGCTGTCATATGATGGGACGGGCCTGCTGGGAGTTGTAGTCCTGTTTGTTGAAGTGTTGTCGAACTACAAGAGTAACCTTTTAGAGGGATGCTAGAAAAGAAGAAAAAAAAACATTAAATGTCTGTGTATTTCTTGGTATTTGCTCAGGTTGAAGCAACATTAACACGACTTAACCTCCTTTTTATTTTCAAAAGGAAAACAAATACATAAGTGTTATTTTTATTTAGTCGTAAAGTGTTTACAGTCGGTCTCAAACAATGCTCCTTCAATGGAGTTATTTGACCTTGACCTTTTACTGCTGTCCACTTATAACTGCACATCCAACCATAAATGGATCTGTTTCTCTAGATTCCCTCTAATTCACTAACTCATTTTATTGCTATAAATCTGCTTGTATTCATTTATCAATAGGTATTATCATTATTAATTTTCATATATTATGTAAATCTACAGTATGTGTATGAATGTACATTTTTAATGGTTGCTTTTTGGATTAATTTAGTTTTTGTAAATTATTTTAAATTATTTGGAAATCTGAGAATGAAACCCTCAAACCTCATGATGGTGTCAGATAATAATGTTAACGCACCCATGTGAGTCAATGAGAAATCTGGTTGCAACAATGTATACTCTCAGAATGTATCTCCTTATCCTGCTGCATAAAAATGTTCAAGCATCCTGACTGGGACAAGGCTCCTAAAACCTTAATAATTCCAGGCTTTAGGCATTCCTATAATATATTACATAGCGATACTATAGGCTACTAATAACACAGGAAATAACTTTAAGTATTAACACTAACACAACATAACACCCCATAATTTGTCAGCATGCAAGTTTATTGAAGGTTTGATAGGTCATGATTATACTGATGAAAAAGAAAAATGTATAAATATATTAATAAATTGATAAATTGACAATGACATGAATATATAAGTGAATAAATATAATCTAATAATAATTTAAATAGATATAAATATAAAATATAAAAATACAATTACAACCAACTTATATCAAATATGTATCCACTGAAATAAATACACATGTTAATTATTACAAAACTGCATTCCCCTTCTATTCTTTTGCTTCAATACATTCTGAGTATATTTGAAGGCTGGCTCTTTTATTTTTCTTCTTCATTTTCTTTCTATTTATTTCATAGTGTATTTATTTCAGGATGCTACTTGGCCATCAATCAACCTCTGGGGGCAGGATCAGGCTCAGGATGAATTTTATTCACTGACGAATCTGACTTTTTTATCTAGCGCCATCATCAGGTTAGACTTCAATTTGTCCAATACTTTGGTTAATAACAAAGACATTCAAAACTCAGAAAGAGCCTCTGATCCTGCAAATCAAATGGAAAAAAAGCAGATTAGAGAACAGACATTATGTTACAGTATGTGGGACATTTCATTTTCTTCCCCTACAACTAATTCAGACAAAGCCACTAAAGAATGGATATCACATGACTCGATCAGCGGTAATCAGATGACCTGAGAATCATCACAGTTCGCTTCAATCTGTACTCTGATCGCTTTGGTCATATCTAATCTACGGCTTTAGTGTATCAAACACAAGAATGTGTGTGTGTTGCAATTTTATTAGAGAATCACGAACACGAGATAGTGTCAGACCAGAGCTGAGAGAGGCTGTCTGAGATTTAGATAGCTCTATAACTTTAGATTCTTACAGTTCGGACACTTGAAGTAGAATTTTGTGTACTATATACACTACTACTACTACTACTGTTTGTGTCCTGGAAAAATGTCAGCAACGATGCATGGGTAGAGACCAAGATATGTTTATTAGAGTTCAGTATATTTTGTACATAAAGAGAGTATACTCCAGGAAGCTGCAGATGGCTGTGAGACAGTTAAATAAATAAATATAAAAGGGGGAAAAACGGAAATAATCAGACCACTTACAGCTTTTTTTTTGGTGGGTAGTCATATATTTCTGAGGAAGGAAGCATTGCTACAGCCCCGAACAGCAACATTACTGATTAATAATAAATGCAAGCCACTCACTGTACGATATTCAACTGCATTGAAAACACACAATCAGCTTTGTCAGACTTGAAACCTCCGGGCACTTTTCAGTGCAGTTGGAGGCAGATGGCATCGAGACATGTACTGTACTTTCACTGTTAGACGGATGAGATTATAGTTTCAAATTACCATGAGATATAAAAATAAATAAGTAAAAACTGCACGACTTATCCTTCTGGCTGCATTTGGTTGATTTCCAAAAGTGTCCTTGTAAAAAAAAAAAAAAAAGAGAAAAAAAGGCAGCTATAAATATTCTGGTCACACAATCAGCCTCATCATGATAAGTCCCTTATTATAGCCATTATTTTTTCTATTAACCGTCATCACATCACTACTCTGCAATATCTGAATATCAAACAAACATCTAAATAAAAAATGTTTGCAACACTGTAATAGTGTGCAAAGTTTCCATCTTATCAGCTCGACAAAACCATAAGATAAGACCTCAGTGTTGTCTAATCATTACAGGTGCATGGTAGCGGTGCAAACACAAAATCCCTTTCAACAGAATGAACTGACGAGCAAAAAAGAAACAAACGTAAAGATCCAAGTTCAGTGTGTCGTTTACAGTCTGTGAGGGGTTAGTTCATACTGACAGTGTGTCTCTCACAAGCTCTCTAGAAGAGGAGGCCATGGTGGAGTCGTAGATAGCGGAGAGCGACACCTCTGTGCCGGTGTTTGAAGGCCCGTTGTTGCCCGTCGGGTCTTCTCTGATGGACCTGCCGTCCTTTCTGAAGGAGTTCCAGATCCTGCTGGAGAAGCGGTCGGACACGCGCCTCACCACCTCGCTGAGTCCGCGGTTCTTCAGCTTGATCAGGCCCACGTCATCCTCCAGCTCCTCGGGTGGCACGTCGATGTTCCCGGAGTACCAGAACACCCACCAGATCAGGCTGAAGAAGATGATGATCGCCCCCGCGTAGATGAACAAATCGTGGATGACCAGCCCCCCAAACACCCCCATCATCATGACCAAGACGCCGACTACGTCGTGGGCCACTGCGAACCAGAAGGAGCACTTGCAGCGGCCAACTCCTCCGTACCTTCGCTCCACGAGGGGCTCTACCTGTACAGATGTTGACATGGCGGCAGCGGAGGTCCTCCAGAGCAGAAACAGTCTTTTCCCAGAGTTAGTCCAGATGTGGAACTGCGGGACAGTGAGGCGCGATCCTAATCGACGCACAGACAAAACCTGCAGCGGTCAAAGTACAATGTACGCAAGCGGTTATCAGCAAGCACCGCTCCAGCTTGGTGAACGTGTTGGATGTTTAAAAGGAAACGGTTGCATCATCCCTGACAACAACAAAAAAAAAGTGTGTGTCCACTTTCACATTGTTAGAGTCACTTCCACTCAAGCCCCCTGGCTGTACCGTTTCCTCCTCTGCTTCTCTTTCAGTACGGGGATCCACACCAGCCCCATCACAACAAACATCAGCCCCAAGGACAGGCAGGCCGAGGCTACGGAGCGGGACGCCTCCGTCACCCCCAGTGACTGGAGCAGGAAGAGGAGTCCGCCCGCAGCGGACATCAGAGATCCCATCACCATCACAATGATGGGCTTGTGGAGGTGGGCCCAGCCCGGGGCCGCTGCAGCGCCTGTGTGAGGGTCCGGACACAGGCTCTGACTCCCAGAGTCATCTGGAAATGAAGTTTCTCCAATTGCTTCCATGGTTGCTTCACAGAACAATGGCCTGTTAGCGCTTTGTTTCTCCCCTCTGAGAACCTTTAGCACACGGATAATGGAGACACCAGTCCCTGGTCATCCATTCCGTCCCTTTGAGCTTGTCCCGTCTGCTCGGCCAGTCCCCGTTGAAATCAATGCAGCCACCTCGCAACAGTCACGCGAAGGAGCTTCATCCTCTGCATGATCATCAGGAGAGTGTTCGCGTGATGCATCTCTCCTTCTGCTGCCCGGTAGCCCGTGAACACTGTAATTCCAGATGGCCCACCACACCCACACAGCAGAAGGGAGGGCTTGGATGACTGGACAAGACTCGGCCCACCTGTTGACAACAATATCATCACCACCGATTGGCTGGACACTTTGGGACCATCTCGTTGCGTTTCACATCCAAGACGAACATGCCGTCAATAGAAATGTTGGGGAATTTATATTTCAGTGACTCAGATCCGCTTGCGTGTAGAACTTTTGGGATTCTCAGCGAATGTCGTGAAGACACAACGCCTCAAAGGGGATGGAGGTGTGGTCACATGGCATTATTGCAAGCGAGCGGCAGCTGAACAAGCCCAAGTATAAACCCATCAACAAAAGGCATGTCATTTGATACGGCTAGCAGCTTTACGTGCACAGCTCTGACGGCCATATTCACCATGAGCAAACAGGTCTCAAGGATAATGCACTTCAGATGTTTAAGGACACAAAAGGTAGTGCAGACAGATTCTGATGACGTGTATGAAACCATACAGTGTTCTGTACCGCCTGATGGTTTTGACCTTGAAATGAGGCGTTGCTGACTTGAAACCAAGTCTGTTTTATTCATTTATTTTTTGAAGTGTGCAAAGACATCAGTCCAGAAGCTAAATGCGTCACAATTCGGTCTATTAATGTTCAGCGAATCATTCGTTGACTCCCATTTTGAAAGATACATTCCTGGAGGATTTATCACATTGGGTGTTAACTTTGCTCGAATCAATGATAATCAAATACATCTCCCTCATTCTGACATGGATTTGTTTTTGTGAGGAATGTCCGATAGGTAAAACCACCCTAAAATAAATAGGTGGTCAAAAAGAGGAAGTGCTTAAAAAAAGTAAGGAAAGTATATTTCCTTTAGTCAAGTCAATTATACAGTATTTGAATGTCCCATTCAAAAAGTAGTAACCAAAACGGTTTGTTTTGTTTTTTTCATACAGAAATTTTTATATAGCAGGAATACCAGAAATATTAATAATGTCAATAAGGGATGAACTCCATTTAAGCCTTGCTAGTTTCGGCACCCTGTCTCTATGTATGGCGTCTGATTCATAGTTAACTAAAAACAGAGCCTTCATTTACAATATTAGTTCCACCTGTGCTTTTCCTGCTCTGATTAAAAGTGTCTGCTGTGACAAAGGCCTTTTGTTAAAAAAACATTGAGAGAACACAACATAGCCATGGATAGTTTCAGATTACAAAGTTTATTATCTGCTTCATCCAAGCAACAAAAAAAAAAAAAAAAAACCCAGACAAAACAGACTGAATATAAAGATCATTCTGTGAACGACCTGTTTGTGTAAAATGTCCTTGTGGAGAAGGTTATGTGCAAAAGATGCTCTATTGAGAATCATTTCACTTTAGGCACTTTTCTTTTCACTTTAAAGTCAGTCTTGCCACCCTTCCTGGTCCGCTTGTTTGGTGATTGTTTTGCCTTCGTTCCAGCGGATTTGGGTGCCTTCTCCAGCTGCTTCTTTTTGGACGGTGTCTACAAAGAAGGAAAGGTGATGAGGGTCTGCAGTCCACTTAATTATGACACGGCACTGCCTCAGTCAGTTGAAATATTTACATTAGTTTATATGTTAAGACTAGCAGCTGTGAGTAGCACTGACCTCCAGTTTAGGCTTTTTGCTAGGTGTTGCTATGGGAACCAGCTCTGGGATTTTGTCTTCGTTCTCTCCCTCTCCAGTGGCATCGGTTTGCTTTGTGTCCTCGGTCTTCTTCTGCTTTCTGGCCTCAGCTTTCTGAAATTCACAAAAATGCGAGCCGCTTATTTTACACGTCGTTTCTATAAATGAAGCTCCGACACAAGATGGAACATGCAAGTATGAACTTGTTCTTGCCTCTTTCTTCAGAGTCTGGGCCTGTTCCTCTGCCTCATCCAGCACAGTGAGGTGGTTCAGATCTGAGGTGTAGACCGGCAGGGCCACTGATGTTTGACTCTTTATGTGGAGCAGCTTCATTACAGGTCCTTTCTGTAAATGACAATGCAAATATAATACATACAAAAGGAAAAAGGAGCAGCGGCATAAACCAACGTAGTATGAAGAAGGTTTATGCATTTGTAATTCTCTGGGCAACCAGACTCACCGTGCGCAGCTTTGCCGCCACCGTTTGGACTGCAGCCTCAATGTTTTCTGTCAGCTCGTCTACAGTCATGCCGGCGTGGCCAACATGTGCCATGCTAAGATACGGGCCATTCATGTAAGAAAGTGCAGGGTTACTCAGTGAAACTCTACGGTGAAGCTGGAAACGGCATCAATTCAAGTAGTATAAATGCAGGTATTTTTGCATTTCACGTGAACAGAACATATTGTGTATCAAAGGTGTAGAGACGGGCTCCACAGCAAGAGGTCCATCTGGATTTACATTGAATCTCTATGGCACCATCAACTGCTCATATCAAACACTTCACAGAATCGACTGAGTTGCTTTGAGGTGCTATTCATTTGAGAGGACATAAAAACATTCTGTGACACACTAGTTGTTTTGTTTGCCATCTAGCTGAAGCAATAAGAGGAAATATGTTTTCCTGAAGCTGAAAAAAAAAGTTGGTTTCACAGATAGGGAACACAAAAAGCAGTAGTGCCGATCTCACCAGCAGCAGCCCTTGTTGGTAACCTTCAAGCTGGTTCCCTGGATGACTCTGTGGATGTCTCTTGCCAGATTTTTGCTCAGCATGTTCACAGACAGCGGCTCCCTGGTAACGACAGAAATGGTTTAAGAATCCAAGAACTCATTGGTACCAAAATAAATAAATAATAAGCATGAATTAACATTATATGGGGAACTTTTTGCTCCATTACCTGATTAAAGAACAACTTTTTTGCGTATGAAGTTATATATATTTTTAATAACATATCAGCTATTAAGCACTCAATTAGTAGAGTAACTGACGTTTAAAAAACGTCTTTCATGTTAGATCAACACCCAACACACATGTTCGCTGTGCTATTGTACTGAACACGTGAAGGAATAATAAGGTGCAACCCTGACAGCGCGAAGAAAACGGTCTTACCTTTTTCTCTGGTAGAAATTTTTTCCGAGGTGGGACGGCAGCAGGCGGCGGATGCGGTCATCAGAAAGGAACATGTCAAAGTTCCCCACCAGACGGCGCTTGGCTTCGTGCGGTTTGTACTCCGTCCTCAGGACCTTGTACGGGATGATCTGCTCCGGGTACAGGGACACATCAGGATTGTGGTCACCATCAATAGGAGGTCTTAATGTAGACTGAAATCCTACTAGGCTGCCAAAAACTAGTGTTTTTTTTTTTTTTTTTTTACGGTAGGAGTTACCAGCCACTGTGGTTAGTCAACTAACTTTGCTATAATGAATGTTATTTATTGTACTTGTGTGCTTTTATGCATGCTGAGGAACGAGCTGTAGTGCTCCATAAGGACTCTAACTGGTAGATAACGTTACCTCAACGATGTTCTTCACTCCCCTCTCTTGTAGCAGCTTCTTGTAAAACCTCTGGGTCTGCTCTGACGTCATGTTGGGCTCATCTCTGGTGAAGAGGCAAACCTCGTCCGTGTCAGGCCTCTGGCCATGGGGCAAGGGACTGCGGGGGGGGAATGAGGCGTCAATAATCAACGAGATCGGTTCAGACGACAGCAAATACCGGCTGCAGACGAACTAGTGGTGGGGCATGAAGGCCGTGGACTCACATGCGGATGGTCTGTGGCTTTTTGGGGATCTTCCAGAGGGTGAAGAGCAGGCTAATCTGTCGAGTGTCGTCCAGCAACAAGGAGTCACTGGTCGACTTGGATTTCAGGAAAGCCAGCAGCGCCTGAACGGCCCTTTTCACCTGGCAGAGACATTCACTCTAGAGTTAGACAATACTTTTAAAAACCCACCGACAAAACTATAGTTTTCTTCCAGAGTTCTCGGAATACAGGCTCGTTGCTGTACCACGGTGAGTTAGCTTCGTTGCTAAACCAGTCCGCAAACGAGCTCGCGGCTACTAGCTAGATTATAGTTGCTGTACATTCATAACATTATGATTTATCACACACATGGAAACGTCTATCAACCGACATGATATTTATAAAGAGTTTAAACTGTGTTGCAACAACAAAAAGCCGTGTTTTTACCTGTACCCTGTCCAACGCAACTTCTCCTCCGTCGGCCATGCTGTCTGCTTCACGTGTGAACCAGTTACGCATGCGCAATCTGTATTCTCTACGTCACAATACTTAAAAAAAAAAAAACTTTATTTGTACGAGACCTCTGGACACACACAAGGAAGAAAAGTTGCCTCATAAGACTTTTTTTCATTTTAAGTTAAAAAGGATGGATACAGATATTACCGTCTTAGTATATAAGTATCTGCACTGAAACTAAATGTTTTATAGATTGCTAAAATAAATTACAAATGTACGGCAGCCATAAAGGGTAAACGTAGCAGCTTTTAAGTCTGATTCATGAGCTGCAATACATCCTGTTATATTAATATTAAAACAAAGGATAGGTAACTTCTATAGTTGTATGCTAATAATATTCAAAAGGAAATGTCATTAATCTTGATACATCGGTCATTGATCGCCCATCCCAAATGGGAATATTTATTAAAAGGGAAACAAATACACCTTTATGTTGCAGCTTGATCATTTATTTTCAGTTTATATTATGTAACAGTTGTGTGTGTCTGTTTGTGTGAATGTGTTCATCCATGGTTCATGAGTAGTATGTGAGCTCAATCCAATTAAACCATCTCAAGTGGAGAGGGACCGAATTAAAAATTCTGGCAATACCTAAAACCAAATAAAATCTCCGTTGGATTCTTAATCCCACTCTTAAAACGGGAGATGTACTCTGCAAATCGTAATTACTGGCTAACTCGGGTCTTTTGCAGTATATGAAATCATTCTGTAGATTTCGATTTTTTTTTTCTTCCCCAAACTCAGTTACACTGCATCCATCTCCATTCTAAAAACAAATGGCGTGGCCAGCCGACTGCGCGGTTAGCCGTGGGAGTACAGAAGGGGGGCGTGTAGCTACATTAGTGGCATAGCTGAGCTCTCAATATGAGAAAGCTGACACACTGGACTTGGTCTCTAGTTTCATATTGTTCATCATAAAAACTGATTCAGTCTTGTTTTCTTCATTTGACGCAATTTTAATCTCCTTCATTACTCCTCGTTGTCATTGCTCTTCTCTTCAGCATAGTTGGGTGTAAAGAGAGAGGATCGGTTTGGGTCGGCTCTAGCAGCGTTTCTCCTGTAGTAACGGGTGGAAGAACTCCATGCATGCTGCCACGGTTGCATTTAGTCCTTTTCTGGCACCAGCTTCAGCACCTTGCCGATGGCGATAGTTTTGCCTGGAGGAGGAGAATAAGGAAGAGAGAAGTGAGAGACATAACGGGTCAAATCATTGGAAAAAATAAGCCTGATGTGCACAGAAGCAGGTAAATAAACAATATATTATCTCTGCGGTAACATCCATGTCCGGAAGCAAGTTGTGCAAAATCTATTAGTTTTAAGATTAACATGCTCAAAGTGTCTTACAAACACAAACACACACACCCCCATTGCCCTTACCTTCGTCTCGCAGTGTGAATCGTCCCATCTGAGGGAAGTCTTTGAAGGTCTCTAAGCAGATGACGCCAGCTGCCCGGAGCCTGGCGATACACACCTGGTCCTGCTTCACAAAGCGCGGTCGTGTTTTGCTTTTCTCCCCCGTCTTCTTGTCCACCAGACAGATTAAGGCCTGCAGTGAGGATTTAAAGTTTAGAACCACAGTCCAGTGAGGCGATCGAAAACTACTAACTGGGAAAATACAATTGATAAAAAAAAAAAAAAAGAGAAAAAAAGACGCGTTCTACGTTATTAGAGCGCGTCTTTTTTCTATCAATTGTATTTTCAGATATGTATATTTCAGCAACAGCTTCGCAGTAACTTACTGAGATTTGCACTTCTTCGATGCAGGTGTGGATATGAAGGACTGCATTGTAACCAGGACAAATGATTGATTTGTGCTCAATTATGACGATCTGAAATAAAAAAAAAGGAGAAAATGTGCATCACCCAAAGTTCAGAGATTTTTAAATCACAATCAGTTGATTTGACATATTCACAACACTTAAAATATAGCATTGAAACAGAGCCGGATATATCCGTTCATTATCTATACTCTCCGCAAATTTGAAGAAATGAGAGCCAATTAAGCCTCAACCTGAAGAGATTCATTGAAATTCTCCCCACAAGTAATGACTGACAGTCCGATGAGGACACAGATGCCGGCGTGCAGTGACTTCGGTCCTCTGTGGTCGATGTACCTGTGCGTCGAAGGTGCGACCGGAGTGGCAGATGTTGTCTGGGCTGCACAGGATGAAACCGGGGAGGATTTCTTCCTCCTCGATGCCCTTCAGCCTCAACTTCAGATTCTCCCCGGGACATGCATCGTCCGTCTCCACGTCGTCGCTCAGCAGGCTCAATACCTCCACTGTGTGCTGCAACACACACGCAGTTATTTTAATAACTATATTTGAAACAAACATATTATTACTGTACACAAAACAGGCTGGTGTTGGAAC
Organism: Ophiodon elongatus; assembly: GCA_016806645.1. Lineage (NCBI taxonomy): Eukaryota > Metazoa > Chordata > Actinopteri > Perciformes > Hexagrammidae > Ophiodon > Ophiodon elongatus. The sequence goes on from JACSYO010001932.1 coordinate 2,237,819, forward strand.
TGAAACTATAATCATTTTGGTGACAGGATCTTCTTTCCATCCAGGCGGCAGTAAATTAAAAAAAAAAAAATAAATAAATAAATCAAGAATGAGGCCTTGATGAGTCGTTTCCAGTGGGAGGTTTATTGGTCTCTTGGGAGAAGGGGCAAAGTCATACGGAGGAGATCTCACCCTGTTTGGCATCATGATCAGCTGCTGGGCTTTACTGATGCATCCGGACTCCAGCTTGCCGAGAATAACTGTGCCCATGTCCTGCAAGGACACAAACGTGTGAAGGAGGAAGCACCAGAGCAGTTCAGCGTTAGCCATCAGTAACTTCATGCATATTAGTGAGGACCACAATATCTGTAAAAAAAGACTAACACATTATAGTGGAAACCTAATGCATTCTGGGAAACACAGCATTTCGTCACCATGTATCCTGTTTTCACATAACAGCGGGGCAAACATGAGCAGGCTCATGGTATTTTAATGCTGATGATTACTGTTGACCTTCAGGATGAAAGCAACTGTTCACTTTTGCTTTCTCGCACTATTGTCCATTGCAAAGTATTTGTGTAACTTTATCATACAAGCATCTTGAGCCCATCAAAGGGAATACTTTTCCCACGAAATGACCGCTTGTGTGTCAATTACTCACCCTGTGAATATTTTAAGAAAAAACGGCCTTCTCGCATGCCTCCACGATAAACGAAGAATCAGAAATGGAGAAAAAGTCTTGATGAATTGAAGTTAAAAGTGGCCCCCCATTTACTTCGATTCATCTCGGAGGCATGTTAGATGAATTGAAGTAAATGGGGGCCACATTTAACTTAAATTAAATTAAATTTCCCTGCGAGTAATTGATATACAAATGGTCATTTTGTGGGTGAAAGAGTATGTTTGTGTGGAGCAGTCTAGAACAATGGAAGAGTCTTATAACTGTGGCCTTACACATAGTTCTGACGCAATGCTTAGAATAATGTGCAAATTTGGAAGACAATTTTTTTTATTGCGGTTGATAATCAGGATTTCCAGTATTCCTCCCAAAATAATAATAATAATAATAATAATAATAATACGGTAATAATTGTTTTATCCACAGCTTGATCTGCAGAAAGCTTGCTGTATGGACGTGTCGGCTGGGCCATTAGTATGCGGCACCCACTCTACTGAACCATAATCCCCTTACACCAGGAGAACTCCAGTTGGGACTACTTAATCACATAACCACTTATGAAATCACAGAGAGAGAGACAAAGGAGTATTTATACAGCTTAAAGACAAGAGGATAACGAGTAAAGACGATACGTGGAAAAGGGAAAGATGATTAATGTCGGGAGAACTGAGGGAGCTCCAAAATAACTCCAACACTTACAGAATGTGTTGAACTGCTTCCAACATCTAAACTGAGGCCAAGTGCCAAGACGCTGAAATATCTTTAAGAGAAATGACTATGCAGAGGCTGCAGTGTGCGTCTGTGTGTTTATGTTTATGTGTGTGTGTGTGTGTGTGTGTGTGTGTGTAAACACGTTGGTGTGCTCTTGGAAAATTGCCCAACAGGAAGGAGAATGACAAACTGGAGAGGGAACATAAAAAGATTTTAGCCAAAAGAAATTGGACGCCCACACAGAGCAGCGGAGAAGACAAGCTGCCACGGATTGCTGCTTTTTCTCTTTAGAAAGAGAACAAATGGCCTCCAGCTGCTCACCTTGTACTTGTCTACAATAGGTAGTCTGACTGGTCCATCGTTGGATCTGGTGAAGTTTGGCAAACTGTCCAGGTGGGAAATAAATGGCAAACCCCTGGTAAAGAAAAAAAACAAAAAAAAAACACCGGTCACAAAAAAATCCACTTTTTATTTCCATCGTCAGATACGTCTTCATGAGTATCTGACAACGACTGACTGTGTGAGTTGTGACAGCCTATGACTTTTATTTCAAGTGCATTCTGGCAGATTTATAAAAGTTGGGATCAAAACCACAGCAGACTCCACACAAACTAATTTATCAACCAAAACAAAACCTCACATGTAAAATAATAAATAAATACAACCGTGATCCTTTTCTGTCTACTATCTTATGTGTGAAACCATGTGCACAAGTTACAGTTTCTCTTCGATTCCTGGTATTAGTACATCTCCTTTAAAGTTGAGATGAAAGTAAATATGCTCCTTTAACCCTTTAAGATCATATCCCTGTCATATTGCGCACCTATAGAACAATATAAGCATTTCTTTCCCAAAAATAAATGTATTTCTTGTGTCAAAAATATTATCTTTTCTTCCTGTAAAACAAAATATACAGTCTGCTTACGTAAGCTATAATATCTTATAATATCAAGACATCCATCGATCAATCAATGTGTGTCCTTTGGTGACGAGGGAGGTGTTGTGTGGAGCCACAGTCCTCGGTAGCTCGCTGACAGACAGTTCAGAAAGTTATAGAGCACCTTTAGCTCCGGATATAGAGCTGCATTCTGAGCCTGCCCACTTTTTAGCGGCCCAATCAAATGGGAAGGATTCGAGCAAAATCCTTTATGTAAAAGCACAGCGCTCAAATACTCTGTTTCACTTGGGAATACGTCACAGAACAGAAGCTAAAGATGCTCAAACTCCCGTTTCACTGGGACTTTAATTACAGTTGGTACTGAAATGTCATTTATGAATGTATTATCTATAAACTGCGCTAGTCTTTCTATACTCTGAGCAAATGAAAAAAGGTCAGACCAGAAGGCCTGCATGAGATGGAGATGGCACGTGATCGTGTTTGGTGGCCTAATTTAACGTCGTCATAAAAAAAAGGAATAAGCCCTTGTTGGGCGGCAACATGTTCAAGAAGTCGACAGTATGGAGCCGCAAGATTACGGGGAATAAATATGTTCCATTATAAAAAGGAAGGGCCCTTCTGTGACTCAACATTGTGTCAGCGCCGCATACCGGTGCTCTCTGATCACCTCTGGGAAACATGAGCAAAACTGGGCCAGAAAAGAGAGTGATAGCGACGTAGCATTAAAAAAAAAGGAACAGAAACTGCTGGCAGTTGAACCAGGTATCCTCAATGTACCTTTCACTACTAGAAGGAGCAGCCCGGACCATGCAGTCGACGTTCCATGCTCATCATGCCCCGAGTTAAACACATGGCTTCTGACGGATGTTCTACGATCACATTGTTAATTAAACAAAGTAATCATTGTTCAAGTTAATTGAGTGTGTGTAGCCGTGTTCGGCCGGTGGCAAATAACGGCGAAGAGAACGACAGTACATACAGTCACAGCATCTAACCCCCCCCCCACCCCCCCTCCTGCCCCCTCGGGAATCTGACAATACTGTACTGCCATACAAAGCGGTCCATAGAGCCCACTTACGTGTACCAGGGGCACTCGAGTACGGGGTCCTTGAGGTTGGAACCTGTGAGTCCGGAGCAAGGCATAAAGTAGATGTCCTTCTTAGGGTTGAAGCCCACCTTCTTTAGAAATGGAACCAGCTTCTCCTTACACTCTTCATACCTGCAGCAAAGTAGTAAAAAAATAAATTATATATATATGATAAATCATATATCATAAATAGTTTTAAAAATTAGTCAGAAGTCTTGTGGGAGGTATCGAAGGAACATCTGACTAAAAACAGAAAGTCTCTACCAGTTTGTATATTTGTAATTGATTGTTTTATATAAAGTGTGGAAAGGCCACTGACGGAGCATTAAGGCCAACATAAAACACGTCATATCTCAGTCCTACGTCACCTTTCTAGGCTCCAGTTGACAGTGGGGTCATCCATCTTGTTGACCAGGACGATGAGATGCTTGACTCCTGCTGTTTTAGCCAGCATGGCATGTTCCCGTGTCTGTCCACCCTTCTCAAAGCCGGTCTCAAACTCCCCCTTCCTCGCTGAGATCACCTGATACAAACCAATAAGGGAGGCAAAAGGAAATTCCAGCATTTAGTGACATTTAAAAAGGACCTATTTATAAAAAATAAATAATAAAGAGGAACAGTGGAAAACGGATTATGCTGCTGAGGTGGTTTAAGAAGTTTCCAGGGACGTGTATACTATTTTCCTGCGCATCTCACGGTTGTACACGGAGCGGCTCACCAGTGGAATCATTCAGGAATAACTGTACAAGATGTATAGAAATCACTTTACACTTCTCTATGTGTCAGTACAGGATTTGGTCTCCGTGCGTCAGAGGTTTAGGGCTAGTTAGCGATTGTTTTACGTCCCTGTCCATCTCACCAGGACTGCCAGGTCGGCTTGTGACGCTCCACCAATCATGTTGGGGACAAAGCTCTTGTGTCCGGGGGCATCCAGGATCGTGAAGTGTTTCATCTCGGTCTCAAAGTAAGCTCTCCCGACCTCGACCGTCTTGCCTTTGTCCCTCTCCTCCTGGTTTGTGTCCAGCGCCCACGACAGGTACCTGCAACGACCATATTCACTTATTCATTTGTGTTTTTCATAACTCCGTTATGAGCGCTTAAGATTGCGGCGCCAAACGAGCCGGTTGTAATCAAAACCTTTGTGATATTTGCTTAAATGGGAGGTCAAAGTCAACGCTTCTGGGGGCTTTCATTAAAATAATTTAAGCAGCTTACTGCAATTTGTTCACATATATTAATACTTAACAAGACCAAATCAAATGCATGCTGTTTTTAGACACAAGAACATAAAGATGGCCTTCCTCACCATGTCTCCCTGTTCTTTTCTTTCGCTTCTCTTTCATACTTTTCCAGGGTTCGCTTTTCCACCATTCCAGTTAAGTACCTAGAGGGGAGAAAACAAAGAAAGGGAGAAGTTGTCAAAGCATCATTTATTGGATCTTTGTCATTATGGAGGCAAAAGGTGAAACTGAGGCGTAAACTGGAAAACACTGTTGCGTAAGAGGCCACCTGTTGCATTGTAGCCGGCAGTCATAGTGGCAACAATTAACATTGACTTTTGTTGTTTGACACAGTTTCATTAAATGGAAAACAAACTCAAAGGGGTCACTTTACTAGTTTCAGATAAATACTGGATGTGTTTATCCATTGTGCAGTCCTGTGACCAGGCAACACAGAACGTGAAACATGGATTACTCACATGATCTGTCCTCCAATAGTTGATTTACCAGCATCTATCAGACATAAACAGGTACAAACATCATGAGGTGAATCAAACGCTCCACAATCCTCCTAAGATAAATGAATACACACACACACACACACACACACACACACACAAAGGAAACGCACCCACGTGACCGATGAAGACCACGTTCACGTGTTCTTTCTTGGGGGCATTCGGCGGTGCCGGCGCCACCTTGGGCATGGGCATCTCCTCCTCTTCCTCCTCCATCATCTCCTCGTCCTCGTTCCTCGCGGTGCCCTCGTCGCAGGCTCCTCCTGAACCCAGGTCCTCCTGTCCTCCTCCTTCCCCTCCCCCTCCCCCACCTTCTCCCTCTCCCCCCGGCTCCTCCTTCTGCTCCCACGTCTCTTCCTCTGTGGTCATGTCTGCCTCTGGGCCTCCATTCTCCACTGGAGCTGGAACCATCACAGTTGCACAAAGATTTGGAACGAGATCCCCTTTGTTGCACACTTTGAGCAGAGAAACAGAGAGAGTCTTATTCCCTTGTATTTCCAACACCATTATCATTCACGTGTACTATTTTTGACTTTGTGTTTCTTTTGAGTGTAATTATATGGTACTTATTGGGTGCTATGCAGGTGTAATTATGTATTTTCTAAATGTGTCTTAATTCCAGGGAACCTGCGGTAAACCTACAGTAACCTCAGGGAAACTAGCGGTCAACACTATTTACAAATGTTACAGTTCTAACGAATCATTTCAATATCCAATCTGTCAAAAGTGAAATAAATTATCTTGCTGTCACAACAGCTGCCCAACCACAAGGTCAACTGTTGGTTTTGTTCCAGCGTTCTAGTTATTCTAATCTTAAAATCTTATCAAAAGCTATGCTATGACCCTGGCATTTGATTTCCAGGTGCACCAACTACTATTGGACCTGTGCCTTGAAACTCCATACGTGTCGTGTGAAGACCTCGAGGAGAGCACGTGCCCATACAATTAATTTGCCTTCACAGATCATTTAAAGAGTTGCAGGACGTCGCCGCTTGTGTTTCTAACAAGTGGACAGGATTAATGAACGATTAACTGCAGACCACAATCGGTGCAAAGTTCTGCTGAGCAAAGAAGTACGACTAAAAGAAGCAAAATAAAACTGTGACAATGGAATGCTGAAATCTGCTGAGCCCTGCAGAGGAGGCATCTTTCCATGGCAACAAATAAGCCTCCCATTTTCGTAACTATGAAATTATGCAGCCCAGCAGTCATTCACAAAGCCTGTTTTCCTCTCAACCCTCCTCATTTATAAATCAGCCAGCGAGATATTGCTGCTGGCAACTCAGAAAAGCCATTCATGGCCCGACTTTGTCGACAGGCTCGTCACGCTGTAATTATGATCTTTCTTTCAGACACGGTGAGAGAAATTCGACGAGGTATTAGAACAAGCATCTCTGTCAACATGCCTGTAGGATATGCGGAGGAGGGAAAGGTTTCTCCGGATCACGCTCCCTGTCTGCCCCTTCTGTACACTTCATCTGATCTTTTGTTCTCCCCGTGTCACTCACTCTGCTCCGGCTGCAGTGCTCAGCCACTATTAAAAAACAAAAACACCACCAGCTTCCTGTAACCTGAGTGGAGGCGCACCACATCGTGCTGCTGCAAACATGTGAATGAACCTGACTCAGGGAAATTAAAACTAGGCAGCACAAAGTGGCCGAACAACAGCAGGCCTCGAACATGAGACACACACACTCTATTTTGGGCACGGACAAGTGAGGTTGCATCATATTATTCGTAGGCCTGTGCACATAGGTTTACCTCGGCCAGCAATCCAAATATGGCTCAGTAAGTGACCCTTCAAGACTCGAGCTCTCTCGGTCTGCACGAGGTTTGTTTCTGAGATTTCAAATCTGGCTGCAGGCAAATGTACACACCTGAGCCAAATGTACACACCTGAGCCAAATAGACACACCTGAGCCAAATAGACACACCTGTCCTGTGGTAACACAACCTGACCAGTAACTTGATAACCTTAACACCCAGAGCCTTGAGCACACCGTGGACCATGCATACCGGCTGTTTCTGCCACCTCCATGCTGGCAACTGGATCAGGGGGACCTTTGGAGAGAGAAAAGCAAAGCATGTCAAAACTTTCATAAATATTCATTTGACACGTGTTTTCCCGTTGGACGTCTTGTCGCGGCTGTTGACTGCGTTATAACGCAGCTATTTAACGGTTAAAACACAGGACTACCACTCGAGCCGACTTGTTGATGAGTTAGTGGGGATGTGTTAACTGTGGCACCGTGTGGACGGAGCAGAGGGGAAGGCTAACGTAGCTGGATTAGCACGCGAGCTAGCAAGTTAAGCTAACTTCCAGCCAGCTGTCTGGCACCCACCGTCTGAAGGCGGCATTTCCACGGCGCTGGCTTGAAGGAAGCTCGGTATGAACACCGCGGCGTTCACGTTGGGGACAAACGGCTTGGCGTTGACGTTGAGGGCAGCGAAGGCGGTCGGGAGCTCCTCCGCCGCGGCAGCTGGGGCCTCGGCATCCTCCTCCAGCTCCCATGAATCCGGGGCTGTGTCTCTCGGGTCCATCGCTCCCTTGGCCAGAGTTGACAAGCTCTCCGCTACCGGCGAGGTGGGCGCTTTTTATAGTCCCGTGAAAACGCGTTTAGTTGCCGGTGTTTCAGACTCTCAGCAGCACATTTGGTGAAGTTCCCATTGCTTTGTTAAGCCTTGCTTTCGCAAGCATATGGATCCCGTAGCCGACGAGAAGTGTCGTACAGCCGCTGCACGTCCTGCATACACCGCTAGAGGCCAGCACCGGGCTGACTGTACCATCGTGTCACCTCTTCACGTGTCTCTTTATTACAGGAACTATAAACTATTTTTAAAAAAGTGCATAACAGAGTCTTGTCTTTTTTTGTGTTTATTCAAACATCAACACACAGGAAAAATACTACAAAGTGTAGAATAAATACATCAAAAGTACCATGGTACAAGATTGTCAGTGTAACTTTAAGAAGTTAATATATTATATAAAACTTATCAAACTCAATAAATAAATCCATTAAAAACACCTCAAATAACTTTAAACTGGTGGTAACAGCGGACTATGTGAACACGTGTCTCTCTTCCTTTTATTCTTTACTCTTTGGCATCAGTAACTCCTCCAGCAGAGATGGCAAAAGTGGCCTCATTCTCAGGCATATCGGGACTAGAGGATATCAAGACGGAGAGATAAATGAGAAGAGCAAATGTGAGTCCTAAATGTTTTCACTGTTCAAATAAAACTATTATGGAGGTCTGAGGTCCTTTCTCAGGCCAGGTTAAAGCCCATGTCTAAGCAACCCCTTTTTAGTTTACTCATACACGCTAGAATCACCAAAGGTGTGTTTAAAGATACATTTTCATATTAGGACTATGCTGGTACAAAGACAGGCTTGTCTTAAAAATGGAGTGTTTAATACTCAAATCACAAGATAAGGTTTTGGGGTGGGATATTACTTTAGGACACAAAAAAAGCAATGTTAAACGAAGTCCAATACCTTGTTGTGATGTCACAGGGTATGGGAAATGTCATCTGACATCACAGTAAGGGGAAGTGAAACTTCAACTGTACTTCAACTTCAACTTTGCAGCAGACACTCAAGTATTTAATATAACTGTTAAGGGAGAAAACATACTAATTGTTTTTTTTTTTTTACAGTGTACAGATGTTGGGTTTTCTTGTAAACATGTCAAATGAGATGTGTTCGTTTGCATTTGATTTATGTACTTAAGTGTGTAGGTTTTGAGATTAATGTCTGATGTTTGCACAGGTGTTCTTATTTTATGTGTTTTATTGTCCTTTCTGGAAGACACTTTTCTCCCATGGCTGACAATAAAGTCAGCTTAACCTTTAACATAACAATATCCTGTGCATCATAATTCATTGAATCAAAAGAATCCTGCATTACCAATGTTATTAAAAAACAAACAAACAGCAAACTACCTGTCAAATATTTTGGCGATTCTCAACTCTGCACGCCCTTTCCTCAAGCTGATCCGTGTGGTGGAGGCGTGGGCCAGGATATGCCCACCGATTGGCTTCTTGGGATCAGCTTGAAACCTTAAACAGGACAGAAAAAAAACATCTCATCAAAGCTTCAAACAATGACAGAAAGCAGAATTTCAAACACAAAGCGTATTTGATTTATTCAGAATGACTCTTACGTCATTCCTGCACCGGGATCAGCTGTCATTTGGTTGGTGATAAACACAGCTACGTTGTACTCTTAAGAAAAACATAAATGAAAACCAAGCATGGGCAAAATATTTGTCATTATTTGGAACATTACTCCTTTATGCCTATTTGAGAGCACCATGTGATTAGTCACAAACAACAATATTCATTTCTGCAGAGATATATATATATATATATATATATATATGACTGATGTTTGTGATTTTACATATTTGCACATAAGCACAGTCCTGGTTCAGACCTTCGGAGATCTTCTGCAGCCTGGAGAGCATCTGGGCCAGTTTCTGCTGCCGCTCAGCCAGCTCGCCTCGACCAGAAAAGTCTACTCTGAACAGAGCCATGATGGAGTCGATGATCTGACACCAGGGAGGAGCAGAATATCAGAATTCATGCGTAGCTTCACAGAGAATTACTAAAACAGAGGGGGAAGTCAAACCACAGACATTATGAATATGTGAAGAAGTTCCTCTCGTTCATTCTGATACTCACCAAAAGTTTGAACACTCCTCCTTCCTCATGGAATTTGGCAGCTACAAAGTCCAACAGCTCCATCTGGTGTTCACCTAAGAAAAGACAAGAGTTGAATACAACCAAATATTACAAACTGCTCTTCCTTTGCACGTCACAAATGTGTCACAGTTCTCTGGTCGAGATGAAGTGTATGTTCATACTGGTGTAGGCCCGGGCGTAGAGCACATTGTCCAGCACAGCACCGTGGTCCACATTAAACCTGTCAGCGATGTCTTTCAGTCTGTCTGGACGACTTGGACCAGAGTCAAGGATGAAGTGAAACAGAACAACAAGAAAACACACTGACACACACGTGAGTCATTGTACAGTCACATTAGGACAACTACCGAGAAACATCTCTCATAAACATGTTTTCTAAATCAGCACATGGTAGGGCGATATGTGTGGGGCAATGCAGTGCTATCTATAGCCAGGGTTCTTCCTGGGACCACAAATAACAAACACCTGATACTTCAGTTAAGAGAGACGGTCGATTGAAACACCAACCAAACTGCACATCAAATGTCGTATGGTTGTTCCAATCATTGTGAGGATACAAGGTGTTCTCTGTGTCAATGAAGACGACTTTCCCGCCAGAGTAGCCGTCCTCGCCTGGCAGCTGAGCAGTGACTGGACAAAACAACATCTGTTTTATTTGACTTTGACTTCACTTCACTTCGAGGCAGCCATTTAAAAAAAGAAAAGAAAAAAAAAGGCTCCTTACTTACCACAGAACGTGTGAGACAGCTGGGTTTTCCCTGTGCGGAACTCTGTGGGATGAAATAATGGAGTAATAGTTTTGAGCTAGTGCTGAAAACTGAGTGATGTTAAAATAATAAAAACCACACACAGTATATTTAGCTATTGGAAGACATCTCCTCACCTCCAAAGGCCTCCGTGATAGCCATACTTTCTATACCTCCACCCAGAAGTTTACTGTAGAGATAAAAGACACATGTTGGAATATCTTTACTTACAATCAGTAATATTTTGCCAGATTCACAATCAGAGAAGCTAACTTATAATTTGTTATCCATCTAGCCACAGTGTCTGCTGGTTAATCTCAATGTTTTGAAAAACATCACTATACCAGCCAATTACATATTACTGTAAAACCAAACTTCCAAACATAATTTCTAAGTGTCATTGTAGTTAGTGATGTGGATTAAATAACTTGAGGCGTTCATTGTTCTTTTCGCTTTGCTTGAAAAGTGGAACAAATTCCGAAAATCATTTCAATTAACTGTAATGTAGCCTTTCAGGCCACAATGAGCCACATTTAAGCTACATCATTATATCAGAACAACTTGAGTCACGGAAGATTCTCTGTACTTCATCGCTATATCTCCCACCTTGAGTATATCTTATGCATTGTGAATGAATAAAATACAAACAAACAAATAATATGTTCAGCAGTGTTAATCAACATTAAGAGCAAATCTTAACTCAAACTCCTGGCTGCCGGTTGTGATGTTGAACACCTGCTTCCTCTTTGCACTGTACTCAAAGGCGGTCTGGAAACCAACATTCTATAATGTAAAGAAAATTATCTAATAAAAACTAATTAATTCAGTCTTTAGTGCCACCAGAATAAAGTAGTACACGCTGAAGAATGACATTAAATTAACAGTAGAAAATCCCCTTTTACCAGCATTTTCCCAGCAGCCTCCTTGATCTTCTCCACCTTTGCCTCTGACAGGCCCTTGATGTTGCACAAAGCCTTTCGAGTCGTCATCTGGATCCCCTTTACAGTGCAGATACCCACTAACTTCATCTTTTTAATGTCTGCCATATTCTGTGGTCACAGGTTGGAAGGACAGAGAAATATTTACATAGACAACTGACTTTTGATCTGATGGGAAACTCTGGCTTTGTCACAGCCCCACTATTTACTCACAATCCCATGTTTCTGTAGGAGGTCAATGTCTTGGAAGAAGGCCTCCTGTTAGGTTTGAAGAAAAAGGAAATCTAGTTAGTTGCTGAGAAGTAAACTTGATTATTGAGAAAGTTTACAATAAAAACATTTGTAATATAACTTACCAATATATATATATATATATAAATTAGGTTGTCACACTGTGTCATAGTGTTTTTACCTAAATTATTGCTTTGAATAAATAAAACATTTCTTTTAAATTATTGTTGGTAAAATTGTAATATAACTTACTAATATATATACACATGTGTATATATGTATATGTACACATATATTAATTAGGTGGTCACACTGTGTCATAGTGTTTTTACCTAAATCTTGTTTTCTTGAATAAGAAATATATATCTTTTGTTAAATTATTGTTTTTACAATTATATTATGTGTATAAGTTATGTATATAAATGGATTCTGGTCAGCTTTGGTCATTTCAAATGTCTGACAGGCTAAATGTTTTACAGCTGTGGGGAATTTTCCTAGTCAGGGAAGGCCAATGTAAGTTAGCAAAGATAAATTGAAATGCTTAACACTAACTATAATATTGTCTTACCTCGTCATCCTGAAAACTAGTATCCTCTTCAACAACCTGGTCCTCAGCAGCTTTCATGTTGAACGTAGTATGGGTTAGCTAACTTAAACGTTGAGGATAAAATAGATTTTTGCTGATTCAGTATCTTTAGCCGGGGTCAGCTAAGTTAGCTAATGTAGCTAACCTGTCTATATAAGTTAGTATCTTAACTAGTTGTAGTTACTCTGGTCTTTCAGTTGCTCACAACATCAACACGACGGTCAGTAAAACTAACAAAACTAAGACACTTGCTTGTTAAATTACGTTAGCAACAAAAGGACAGGAGATACCGACTAAAAACATACAAGCTTAAGTTAGAGGGCAGAGTGCTCTTGGCTCTTGAAGGAGCTCGCGTGAGACAACTGGCGGGAAATCGTGATTTTGTTCTGTTCAAGTGCAGTCGGAAATTTTATATTTATCAGTTGAACGAACATAAACTATGGATGTATGGGCACATTGATAACTATTGCTTTTAAGTGCGAACATGTACAACTTCATGAAGTGATTTATAAATGTTTATGAGTTATAGGGATTTTCAAAAAGGCTCATTAGTTACTGGTCTGAGCCAAAAGATAACACGTTCCCATTATAATTCACAAGACTCGGAGCTTAAAAAGAGCAGTGAATGCAGCATTGGCATTAAAAAATGTGTGCGTAGATATTCTTTATTTTCTAGACTCATTACAGTGTTTGAAAATGCTGTGATGTATTCTGGAAATGTTAAAATATTTTGGGGCGTCTATAACTGGGACAGGGCATAGTTGTATGCACAACACAATAGTAAAAACTAAAGCATCATGACTAGAATAACGGACCATTTTCACTGCTGACATGTTGATATGCCACAACAGGAAAAGCACACAATTTCATAATAACAAATTATGGCCGACTTATATGTGGGTGCTCAGGTTCCAGCTTTCAGTTAATCACAACAACTAATTTCATTAATGTGCTTTTCAAGCTATGAAAAGTAAAAATGTCTGCTGTTAAAAGGTGTATAAAACATTTGAACCTAATACCTATACTGAGACATAAAACATATCTCAGATTTGTAAAAAAAAAAAAAAAGGATTCAGTGAAAAATTATCTTAAACTCCTATACACTCATTTCAATATTAGAACACTTAAATTACTTATTTGTTATTGTCTTTAATAATATAATTTAGTCTGGTCTGTCATTCATAAATCTCTACTTCATGCCATTTGATGACACAACCAACATGCTGAAAGTAAACACTTAACTTTCCATTTGATTTGGTGTTTTAATTACCGCAGTCATGGTGACCAGAAAACAGAGACATGTGTTTGCTCACTGAAAAGAGGAAAGATTGTAAAAGCACATGGATGGCAAAAGAGAACAGAAAATAACAACACAGACTGGACATGTCGGGACAGTTTTGAGACATTTAGCATAAACTTCTGTCCACCACCATAACATTTGTCAAAAACCGTATGACACGTGACCTGTCTTCAATGACAATATCATTTCAATTTTCACATACTATCTAAAGAAAAGGACCCAGCAATCTTAGAATAATTTAACACCATGGAATCTGGTGTTGCTGCACTATACAATCTGTTGCTTAAAACTCGAGCAATGTAATCAATCCAATAACTGAAGTGAGAGACATTGCACTCTGACATACACACTGTAGATCGTCTAACTTTGAACTGTGACAAATGTACTGATAGGAATGGGCCACATAGAAAAGAGTCAAATGTAGCTTGTTGAACTTCAAGAGGCCGTCCTGTAGACCACGTATCAATTAAGAGTGTTTACAGTTAGTTCACAATGCATCAGACCTGTCCGTTAGATGTGGTGGACAAAACTGCTAAAATATTGCAAGTATAGCAATGTTCTTTAGGCTGCAAACACCAAGACATACAATTGGTAACCTTTTTACTTTCAATTTATCCACTTATACCTGCTATCCTCTAAAGAACAAATTATTCATGTCAATTGCTGATTTATTTAAAAAATGAAAATGAAAATAGAAGCAGTGCTCCTGGAAATAAGTCTCTGCGTGATGTTGGGAGTAAGGAGAGACAGCGAGAGAGAAGTGTTAGAAAACGCATCACACCCTCCTCCAATCCCATCAGCCAATCCAACATGTTGGAGTGGGCCTTTCATGCTGTTGACATCCAGCTTTTGCTTCTCTTTTCTTTTAAACTGCAGCTCTTTGCCCTTCTCCACGGTCTCTCTGTCTCTCCTTGCGACCGGCCCCGCTGTATCACTTAGCAGCAGATCTCAGGTTCATGTCGGCCAGTTTCCGTGTCTCACATCTTGCCAGGTGCAGGAGGCATCATACCCGGCATCCCACCGGACATTCCAGTGTTGGGCCCCAACAGGATCTGGAAGCGAAAGAGTCAATCGTTCAGGTTGCTCAACGTACTCAGACGGCACATTAACCCATTCAAATTTGCAATCCCCGTTCATGCGGCATTCACGCCTCAGTAGGCGTCAACGCTTGCTTCCCCACACCTGTGAAACCTTAAAGTGTTCGTGGTTGTCTCTCAGCTACTGCTTACTGTACGTGCACATGACCGCTCACCTGTCTCTGCTGTTGTAGCTGCTGCTGCTCCAGCTGTAGTCTCTCTGTCTCAAACACAACAGGCAGCACCAAGATCATGAAGGAGGTAGTACCGACCCAGAGCGCAGAGCGGGAAAAACTGAAACAAGTTTACAACCTGATTAGTTTGGGATTTTTAGGATGTGCCCGTCCAAGGTATTGAGCAACTACTTCTGTTTCTAAAAGATGCGAGTCTGACTTCAGAAAACAAATACAGGACCACTGGCGGCTGCTAGGATCAGGCCTACGAATTAGTAGTTAATCTCTTGATCCACTGGGCTACTATAACACTCTGTATATATTGTGACAAAGCGAGACAGATGAGCTACCTGTAAAACTTCTTGGCCAGTGAGACAGAGCACGATGCAGACGCCTCAGCAGCAGTGCGAACTGTGTCGGGGAACATCTCCGTCAGACCCCACAACCTCTCCATCAGTGTCTCATCCAGCTGAAGGAGACATATGAACATCAGACACGACGCTTTGATACAAAAAGACTGCGAGTAAGCACCCAAGCAGCAGCTCATATGAATAAAAGGCATGCAGAACAAATAAATGCACACTCATTTGTAAACTCGGTAATATATAGTTCCATCTGGTCCATCCGGAAGTTTGCTACAGGTTGGTTTGGGTGGTGTTAACACTGATACATTATATTGCTACTGTCATGACATTACAGTGAAATCCTTTCTAGTTAGATTAAACAATGTTTTAACTATTTAACATTTGCAAAAGCTTGCAATAGACCCTGGACTCATTCAGGGTTTGCCACAGCCTGAACACCTCAGGTGCTAACTATCTAGCTAGCATTGGTATAGCCGTGTTAGCTAGTCATGCTTAGCCAAGAAAGAACAGCGAGACTATGTTCGTTCTATGTTTTTTTTTGTTCTCATTCATATTTCCCAAGTACCCCAGAATGAATAGCCACTAACATCTTCATCTTCGTCGTCGTCAATCTCGTCCTCGGGGGGCCGGGTGGACACCGGGCCCGCAGCCGGGGAAAGCTCCTCAATTGTGGGCATATTTCCTGCTCGCCCGCTCCTCTCTGTCGGCCCTGGATCAGCAGCTGTGTGCGCGGTGGGGGAAGGTCGCTCGGAAACACCGTGGAGCCGACAGTCCGTTCAGCTTGTTTCTGATGGCTTCACACGGGCTTTCATCAAAGCTAATGCTAGGAGGCGTGCATCTGTTCAACGACAGTCCGAGGTCACAGTGGGAAAACGTGAGGTTTGTCTGGAACGCGTTACGACAGCGGGGCAGGGGTCACTTTGTACGTCACCCGAAAATAAACTGCGCCCCCTGTCGGTGCGGCGGTCCGATGGCAGCCTGTGGTGGCGCATGTTCATTTAGTCCCCAAGTGAGTCCACGGCTTCCCAAGTAGTCATTAAAAGATTAATCAACATATTATCTGACCTTCGATTCATACAGCTTGTTTAAATTGCGGATACAACTGGATTCTTTCAAATATATAAATAATATAGATTATTATATCATAAAATACCTATGTATTGTTGGAACAATAAATACGCACTTTTAGAGCACTAGTACATGCTTATAACACTTGTTAAGGATTGGAAGAACACCCAAATGGGTATCACATTATGGCTATTGTTATGGGGTCTATTTTATGTTTGGCATGACCAAAGTTGTGACTGTTTTGCAACTCGGACTTGAAAACAGTCAGGAAATATAATATAAATATTCACGTTTTCCCTTATGGGTCGAAATAAAGCTCAAATGGAGGCTACCAGCCCCATTGTACAAACCAATGAATGTCATTCTCTCAAAATATGTACAATATAGTTCAGAGTAGAACCTTTGGTCCTAATCCTATGTATGTTCAACATAAATTTGCAACTGCAGGTACATCATATACATATATATATATATATATATATATATATATATTATATACATACTTCAATTGAGAATATTCTGAAGTAGGCTATTTGTGATACATGCTTTGTCCTCTATGTATTTTCATAAAAAAAAAAAATTATTGGCAGCTACACAAGATTATGGAAAACATAAATATCCCTATATAACGTGTAACTAAATAAAATAAACTAGTCCCAGCCCTATAATCCTTAATAATTAATATAAAATTCCTTCGTTAGAAAAACAGACACCCAAATGGACCACCTCTACATGGTTGTCTGTCGCGCAGCAGGGACATTGACTCTCCTATAAACGCACTTTTCATCAAATGCGACCTTTATACTGTAAACTATTTTATGTTTGACATGACCAAAGTTGTCACCGTGTTTGTTGGTAGTATGGGTTGTATATTTAGTACTTGTTTTTATTGTTAGATTCTGCCTGATTTTTAACTTCCCCATCTCATAGCTTATAACGCCTGTGTCAGCAAAGTGTGACTCTAAATCTTTTCCGAGTATTTTTACCTTTTTTTCAGAGAAGTTGTTGTTGCTGGGAATAAAAGGGGGGCTGGTCATGGAAAAGTTCTGGGACGCAGGGATTCCTTGTTTACATCCTCCCGGAGTACGCCGCGGGGGCGGAGTTGGCTCCGCCCTCATTCTTTAGACCTGACGTCATTGTCGCTTGTGTTTTTTGTGAATGAAAGAATCCAACCTCAGAGAGCAGCGGAGTAATTCCGGGAAAAGGCGGACTGACATTTTGTCGCGAGCGTCGCGTCGACCCAGCAGGTAAATGATATTTTTGACCAAATATTAAATGTTCAAATATTTAGCTGTGATTTGATGGAAATAGAGACACACTCGGGGACTTCTCTCCGCCGGGGACTTGCCCACCAACCAAGGACAAGTGAGCAGGCAGCTGTTTGCTTTAATCTCCTTTAGGTTAGCTCGTCCGGAGCCGTTGATGCTAGCTGCTAACAGTCACTAGCATGTTTAAGATGATGCTCATAATGTGGCCCCGCGCTTCATATTTATCCTCTATACTTGTAACACCTGACAGCCAAACGATGTCCCCACTTCCCTTTTCTAACTATGTGTTTTAAAACAATTTAAATGGATTATTTAAAGTGTTACTAAAATGGATGTCGAGGGCACTCGTGATGGCTGTTTACTATAGCAGCAGCAGCAGCTCCTCTCCCTATAAGGATACGGGTGGGTTCTGGATGGAGCTGAGCTACGGACATATTTCCAGACGTGGTCTCTGTCCGCTGTTTGTTTTTTGTGGTCATTCGGATCCAGACTGAACGTATATCGGTGGTGTTTCACTTTACAAACCCCGCTAACTAGCGTCAGTTGTAGCCGACGTTTGGCAGCGCTGCGTTCACTTGTTGCGTTTCACTTTGGGAGCCGAAAAGTACGTCGTTGTTAAGTGATATTTATAGTGAGGCACACAGTCGTGGAGGTCCTGTGTCGTGGGGCCGGACACGGAGAGGACGTGGTCCCAGCTGGTGCTCCGGTTTCGGACTGACGGGCGGTCTTTGTGGAGCCGAGCAGACGCTTTATTGCTGAATCACCCTGACTCCACGAAACGGCGGTCTGAGGGGTTTCCAGCCGGCGGCTCGGACAACCGCTGTCCCCGCCACCTCCTCGTCCCACACATGTCGGGAAACGCAGTTAATTGTCAGCCAGCTACAGACCATAACGTGTTTTTATTTAGCTTCTGTGGAGCAACGCCTCCTGTACACGAGCTTTAGGCCTACATGTACCGTTAACGCCCATTTTACTGTTATGAAGTCAAGTCTTTTACGGAAATTGGATATTTTGGGCTTTGAAACTGAGCTCAAGGGGCCCTAAACATGAAATGTGACTGTGCTTCTACGCTTCCTGCTCCTGCTCCTGCCAGGCAGCGTGGTGAACTTGTTGGGGGTCCAGTTTGTTTTCTGACATGTTGCTGGAGAGCAACTGGAACGTGGGCTCCTCTCTCTTCACAAATGCTCACACCTTTTTTAGATTTGGTAGTTTTGAGTCCAGGAGCAAAAGGCCATCAATTGGTCGTGGTTTTGAAATGTTATATAGCGTGTATAAAGTGTCGCAATTGTAATGAAAGTCAGCATATCACATGTGAAAGCAAGGAGAAACTCTATTTTTCCGTAACTTGAAATTGTTTTGAATAATTCACACACACGAATCTTTCTGAAATTCAAAGATTCACAACAGATTTCTGTCACATACCGCCTTTTTAAAACAAAGGGCCTGACCGCATCTTCAAGATTTTGTTGTTGATGGATTTAGAAGAGGAAATGTACATGTAAAAAAAGAAAGAAATGTGTGAGAGATCATATAACACTCTGGTACCCAACGAAGACAACAATCAAGAAGTGGTGAATTTCAGTCTGTTTCTCAAAGAAAAAGGAGTTAGCTTCTTATTGGAGCTGTCAAAAGCTAATCAGCACCCTCAAAGCCCCATTCACATCCAGTATCATGCAACCATGCTTGTAACTTTTTGTTTGTTTGTTTTCACACTCCTGGGCTCCAAAAGGGACACCACTGAAAGCCCAGGCAAAAAGAAAATCCATTGTTGCAATAAATATGAAAGTTTCACACTTTCACTCTCCAAATGCCAAGGGTGGTGGGAAAATCCCCTGTGGTTTGATGATGTCAAAGTAAAACGTAATTAAAAGTTAATGTCAGAAGACATCTTTGCTAAATACAGTCAAGCGCATTGCAGCTTCTCGTCAACATACCGTGTGGCCGGTTCTGCCCGGTGTGCTCTGGTCAGACATTGATATAGCTGAAACGGCTTCAAGTGCAGGGTCACTTATTTTATCAACATGACGGTGATCTGAAAACCCACAAGCCAGCAAATCAACCAAGAAGTGACTCGGTTGGCCCGGTTAAGATGTTGGACTTTAATCCCACACAGCAACACTTGCGAGCTGACCTTAAGGCGAGTAGGAAGTCCCCACGCAGTCTGTTAACCGCTCAGCAAGGAGGACGGGAGAGCATTTCCAAACCCAGCGGCGTGAAGGCGGCACAGACCTAAACAAACACTCTTCCTGCTGTCATTACAGGTTGTTACTGGAGGCAGCAATTAAAGTGTGTGCAAACTTACCTTATCTCGGTGTCTAGACTCCTATTTTCATTGTAATCATTTATAGGTTTCGAGGGGGGGAAATGATTAGCGTTACAGAGCGTTGCAGCTGTTTTCTAGTTCAGTGGTTCTTGCAATGTTGTGTTCTCTGTCACTTAAATGTCTCTTGAAACACTGCGAAATCTACTCTGGTGGCCGGACTTTTTTTTCACAATGAAAGCTTTGAACCGTTGGTGTTGTGTTGACAAGAGGAAGTGTTGAGGGAATTTGTTAGGACACCTGCTTTGAGCTACCAAAGGGCAGACGCACGATAACTTCCTCCACACTATTACGGCTAACTGAGAACGGCGTGTCGCTTTCAAAACCTCCTCTTCCTTTAATATCAAACCACAGGGTTTAATGAGAGAGCGCGTTTGGAGAAGCATGAAAGATCTGTGGGTTCTCCTTTTCTTTAGCGTGCATGACTGGCTGTCTTGTGAGCGGATGGCAAATGTCAGGCCAGATCTGAACCAAAACAGCATGATTCACAAGAGTCACATGTCATAACATAAATGTTTTTTGTGTCCCGTTTCTGTCCGTCCACAGTGTCTGTATCTGTGTGGACTGGTGTTTGCAGAGGCCGAAGACAGTCGGATCATGACATCAGAAAGAAACAGCAAAGCCTTGAAGGTAACGCACAGCCTGAAATAAAACTCAGTGTTGTTTCTCAATCAGGCCTGTGACTAATTTTGTAAGAGGGGAAAACGTCAATTTTGATTAAAAAAAAAAAAAAAAGCAGTTTGACTCTCCTTCCTATCGGTTATTCTTTAACGCCATTGGTCGTATTTTGTCTTCTCTTCCTTCTCCACCTTTACTCCCGTCCTACTTCCACCTCTTTTTTTCCTTCAGGTGAAGCAGGAGTGTGGCGAGAATGTGCCCGTCCTGTCGGACAGCGAGCTCATGTCCCTCACAGTACGAGAGTTGAACCTGCACCTGCGCGGCATGTCCCGCGACGAGATCCAGAAGCTGAAGCAGCGCCGGCGCACCTTGAAGAACCGGGGCTACGCCGCCAGCTGCAGAGTCAAGCGTGTGTCCCAGCGTGAAGCCCTGGAGCAGCAGAAAACGGAACTCCAGAGAGAGGTGGAGAGGCTCGGGGCGGAGAACGCCGGCATGAGGAAAGAGCTGGAGGGGCTCGGCGCGCGACTGGCCGCACTCCAGAGGTTCGCCAGGGGCCTGGAGGCCGGGGGGGGGAACCTACTAGCCACCGCCCCGCGCCTCAACACCGCGTCAGTCATCACCATCGTGAAGAGTCCACCACAGCCTCAGCCACAGAGAGATCAGGAGCCATCCTAGAAGGAGCTGCTGGACTGGGGGGAGACGGGAGGGGAGAGGAGGGAGGGGGGGACGCACGCACAACCTGCAATGCAAACACACACACACACAGGCATATATATATACACGCTATACACACACACATGCCGAAGAACAGGAAAACGATTTTAGTAGGAAAATACTAAGCACTTGTCTGCATTACGCCTCGTTCACATTTTCAAATTCCATAGGATTTACATAAGCAGGAGTTCATTCCTGTGTGACACTGTGTCGACGGAGTGGAGCGTGCCGTCACCAGACAGACAGCGGCTACGTGTAGTTTTCCAAAGCAACGGGCCAGGAGCTGCCGAAAAGAAAAAAAACCACCAAGGGCCGAGGTGTCCTCCACTTATGCCGGTTTAGGACCCCGCAGCTTAGATACTTACTTCAGTGCATTTGTTTTCCCGAGTCGTCATGTTCAGAAAGATGCAGCAGGCTTAATGTGAACGAGGCGTCGAGCACTGATGCACTCACAGTCCACACGCACGCACAAAACCCTCACACTCAGTCCCCCGGTCCGCCCGGGGCGTAGACATTGACTAACTGGACTCCACTGACTAAAGCCAGACCGACCCAACCAGAGTTACTGTACATGTTCACTGCTCAACAAACCCGGCGCCCGGCGGCGGTGCGCCCTCCGATTGTGCTGCCGCGTGGCCGGGGCTTCTCTCTGCTTCAGGCTTGTGGCACCTGACCAACAGGGAAATGCCAGGGAGGAGCGGACGCATGTGCAGCTCCCCTCCAGCTCCACGGCTTGCATTCCTGGTACAGTCGTAGTCTGAAGTTACTCGCTGTCTCTCCCACCAGCCCAGGCCCACGTGTCTCTGCTACTGTGCAAGAAACTGTCCCAAAGTCTGATTCATTCACTCTTGTTGGTCATTAATGCAGAGTTTCTCAACCTTGGTGTCACTTGATATGCAGGAGGGGATGGGGATGGGGAGGGGAGGGGCGGGGGGGCACTAATACATCACAAGGATTTTTTTTTTTGCAAGCAAAAAGTGGCCACGCAGTTCAGAGGAGGTTGAGAAACACTGAATTTGTGAGTCATGAATTCCTTCCTGTTCATTCAGTGACATTTCTCTTTGGATGCGTGTCTGCCACTACTTCCTACCTGCTCTACGAAAGTAGTTTTGTACTGCTTGTGTACACATTTCTCACATTAATGCAGTGCCTTCAGTGTATGTCGGAGTGAGAAGAATGCAAACCTAAGAGGGGAAAGGGGGAAAAAAAAACCAGACTGTAATCGCGCATTGTTGACCGCACATTTCTTTATTTAGGCTTTCTCTGAATTCTCCTGTTTTCTGAGCTGTAATCCCTCATTGCTCATTTCACAATCCCTACTGTGCAGTAAATGTGCTACAGTCTGCTTTTTTTTTTTTTTTTTTTTCATATCTGGTAGACTCCCAACAACAGATGTTGGTCATTTTGCTACAAACGTGTAATAGCGGAGTCGCATCTGGTAGGAATTACGCTGAAGCCGATGCAAATCCTCTGCATACATTCCCGTCTTGTGTTCTTATTTGTAATGTTTGTATGTGCCGTTGAGAGACGAAAATGTTGAGTGACATTTATCAGAGATATATTCTATATTTTATTTGTATTTAAAGGTAGATGTTATGAAAAGACAAGCTAACGAGTGCTGTGATGTTCTGTGTGTTCAGAAGTACTTACTTATGACTAGTCCGGGGATATTCTCATGTCTAATTATTGTGTTGTGTGGCAACGATGATTACTTTACAAAATGTTAATTATTAGCTATGTAGAAATATGCTCAAAGCCAATGGCCATATTGCTGTATGATGATTTTTTGTTTTGTTTTGCGTGTGTTTCGTTTCTTTTTTTTTTTTTTTTTTTTTTTTGCCATGTTTGTACTGGCTTGTCATAGTGGATTCTTGGAGGGATATTATTTTTCTATGATGATTTATTTGTATGTTTTATTTGTGTGAAAAATGTAAGGTCACTTCTGTATTGGCTGGTCAGGCAGATCCACGGGGAGGTTAAAGGAAAAATGTGGAAAGAAAGATGGCGGTGAGGAGAAGACAGGAAGGTTGAGGGGGGGGCGGGGGGGGTTGTTTGAACGATGGAGAAAGAAAGTAGGCAAGGCGGACTGGGGAAGAAGGTTGAAAGAGGTGGCGCTTTATTCACTTGAAAACCTCCATCAGTCGCGGGGCCGGTTTCAGCTGAGATGAGCTCAAACGGGCCTGGGTGTCATGGAGTCTAGGCCACTGAATAGTGCTAGCAATATCATTTATAAGCAGGCATCGTAACACAATAGACTGTGTTGACCAAGATATGAGGCATATATTTAGCTATATGAATATCGGTGTGGCAAAGCATTTATTCCCCAATATTTTAACGTCTCACATCTGTCGAACTGTGCTGGATGTTTTGTAATACTTGCAAAACAAAAAAATGTTTTTTGTATTTATTACTTGTATTTTTTCTATTGTGAAAATTTAAGTACATTGTCTATTTTATATATTAATTATAATAAATGTTGTACATATTGTACATAAAATGGTGCGTCTGTGGTTGTGGGTTAGATTGGACCAGTAGATGCACACATGTGGCCCAGAAAGGAAGCGGATCTGCAGGATGTGTTGCACAAGTTATCGTTCTGGATCAGAAGATAAACTCGAGGTTAAAAGTAGAAGCAGACTTTTTTTTTTTTTTTTGGACCGAGGAGGAAATGTAGTGAGACGTGCTTACGTGTCCATTTTTATTTATTTATTTATTTTTTTTTAAATGTGAGATTCAAAATAAATCTGTAAATTATGTTCAGATACATTTCACATAAAACCTCACGTTGCCTGCTGTGCAATGCAAAAATAATGCTGACTCAGCGACACTAGCACTCTGCAGTTGTTTGCGTCGTACAGCACACGGACTTTGACAGCAGTAGAGCGTCAAAGAAAATAGATTAATGGGTTTTCACAGTGGCAAGTATTGAAAAGAGTAAAAGGCCATTAGATTTTAGACCATTATTATTATTATTATTATTAACACCAGATAGGGACATGCTAAACATAAAGTTAGCAACATATTCCTGCATACCCATATAGGGGGAGGAAGCTCGGTTAAAAGCTAATGAAAATGTTTACCTCTACAAAACACAATTCCAACACCCAAAAAATGCTGATGTTAGCGATTTTGTCATTATGAATGCGGAGACTCCACAGTTTCAACAGTAGTTTAGTTCGTCGTTAGTCGACCAAAACTCACCAGCAGCCAAAGAAGAGAGAGAGAGAGAGAGAAAATCACTTAAAACAGCCATAACCATCAATTATGTTTTACGCCTGCTGTTGTGTGGTCACAGGTTGGGCTGCCAGTGGCTCCTCCAAGGTCTCGTTTTGGAGTTGATTCCAGCCGCCTGGATTCACGGTGTGGAGGAGCTTTTGCACACGGCCTTCCTCTCGTGTCTAACGGATTCCTAAACCGTCTGTCGTGGGAAAAAAAACGTCTGTCTCCTCCTGGTGGATGAATGGTAGAAGTGCACTCATCCAAAATGCATGGGCCGTTTTAAAAAAAAAAAAACCAAGAAAGCCAGGTGTATTTAAATGGCCAATCTGAAATGCCTCTTCTAAAACCTGTCCAACCAACATCAGACAGTGCACAGGTAATATGGATATGGAAGCTCTTAAAGTGCACAGAACCGTACACTAGGCGGAAAGTCAATCTTTAATTTAGGCTGTGTTCCATCTTTAGTCACAGTAACACAGTGAAAAAGTGAATTTTTGAAACAAGTAATCTTTACACGATCATATTCTGGATTTTTCACTGAGGGAGAAGAAGTAGAAGCAATTTTAATTAATGTTGACCAGTTAATTTTACTTTTTTTTTTTTTTTTTTAAATGGAAAATTCCTTTCAGACACATTGTTATTTGAAGCAGAGTGTATCTATGTCTTGAAACAAGTCTGTAGAGGATCTTTAAACAGTTTACCTACTGAGGCTTTAAACAAAAACAAACAAGTGGTTAACCAGACTAAATATCTTTTATTATATCTTCTCCATTTGACATGAGCAGCTTTATCATATACAAAGAACAAAAACAAAAAAAGTCATAGAAATAATTAAAAAAAAAGAGACGAAGTAAAAATACAAAACTAGGTCTTTTTTTTTTTTTTTCCTTCTCTTTAGAGCATGTATGACTATTTCAACACACATCACTACTTGTCCTCCTGAAGACTTTAAACTTAGCACTTAAAACTATGTACAACATTAGTCTGCAGCATTTCTTCAGCTAGATTTGTATACGTCGGGACATCTTAACACGTAAGAGAAAGAGGATGAAGCTTTCAAAGTGTGTCCAAATGTCAGAATTAAAAAAAAAAAAAAAAAAAAGCACACCAACCAACCGATGCATAAAAAAAAAAATTCTTTCAACCCAAAACTATTGGCACAGTCATTCGGCGGCTAAGCATTAAAATGCATTTATATAGACAAGAAAGTGTTTGCACACATACAGTGTATAGTTGCAACACAGTGAACAGCGTTTATAAAAGAAACACAGGGGTCATTTGTAGCTGGATGAGGCTCAGTCAGTGTATTCATGTCAAAATGTAGAGGCCCAATTATCCAGACAACGCTGAGCACCGTCTAAAAATAGCACGCTGCTCCTGTGCACAGACGTGGCTTCTGTCCTATTTAAAACAAATATTGTGCCAGGCAGAAGCAGAAATTAAAAAAAAAAAGAAAAAAAAACATAACCAGTGTCTGAGGCAGCACACAGAGCGATGGGAGGATTAAAAGAAGTGACAGACTGGTGCTCAGACAAAGCAGTTGCACCAAGCTTAACGTGTGAGATAACTGCCTGTCTGCTTGCAGATAAAAGGCGTGTTAAGGAGTCCAGGTCTTTTCCACGCGGCCCCCTGGTGTTCACGGGGCGCTACAGCAGAGCAGTGACAGTGGTTACAGTAAACACGTCGGCAGACTCCGAATGACTCATTCAGATGACTCAAGGACTTCAATTTTGTCTCAAAAAATAAAAGAATAACCAGCTCTGCCTGCGGTGAAGTTAAATCAAAGTTACGAGAAAAGACTGCCTGGAGGAGCGGAAGAGTATCCAAGTCAAAGAAACGCAATAGGTTTACGTATTACACGTTATTTTTGTGACGGAGAATATTGACTATATTGTAAATGCATAAGATGACAATGTGGTAAACGTAATATATATTTTTCCATATTACCGTGCTAATATTCAGTTTTTCCTTCTTTCAAATGTACCATAGCTCAGGATAAGAACTGTAGAATGTGCAGAAAATATAGTTTACGCTAAAAACGTAGGTCCTTAGAAGCTGAAGACTTACAATACTGAAATCTGACAAATCTGCAAGAAACTCACTTGATCTGGATGGATTTTAATCTGTCTTGTGTATTTGGAGCCAATCAGGAACACTAGGTGGTGAAGTGGGTGGATATTTGAAAAGACCGTCTTGAAATTAAACTACTCAAAGAAATAGTCCAAATAAGTCTAACAGAAATTCAGTTTTGCTAAGAAATAAGCATCGACGTGTGTCCTGTTTTTTTTTTTTAACATTAGTACTTATTTGATCAATCATCTAGTTATCAAAGAAATAAATGCTTGTGATAGAAAAGTTACTTTAGAGTTCTCCAGGGGGCATGAATTTTAAAGTTTGGGTAGCGACTGATGTCAGTGCTGGTAATCCGATTGGTCCTCGGTTGTTTACTGCAAAGGGTTCCCTTTTAAATACCAGAAAGTGATGCACTAATATATATATAACACACCTTTTTAAAGTCACTTTGACTTAAA
Source organism: Ophiodon elongatus (assembly GCA_016806645.1). Classification (NCBI taxonomy): domain Eukaryota; kingdom Metazoa; phylum Chordata; class Actinopteri; order Perciformes; family Hexagrammidae; genus Ophiodon; species Ophiodon elongatus. The sequence goes on from JACSYO010001932.1 coordinate 2,264,766, forward strand.
TATGTGGAATAATGCACAGAGAAACGGTTTCATTCCGTTCATAGCGCTCCTCGACTGAGAACAAGCACCTAAAGTTATTTTTAACCTATATTCCTCTTGTTTATCCCTCAATCCAGTTAACCTACATTGTGGTCTGCAGCGGTCCACTCCCTGAGTGAACAGGCACGAGCTTTAATCCCAGCCATTGAAATTACACCAGTGTACTGTAATCCTGACCCGCTCTGCTGTCGCCCTTCAGTTCTGCAGCAGATGTACTGCATAATCTATAATCTGCTCCACAAATATAAATAACATTGATCCACACAACTGACATAAACTCATGTTTCTGAATTGGTTTCCCTTTAAATCCATCACCACAATGCAGTGAAGGATGTCCCTTAAAGTCCCACAATGCACCGGGGTCCCCCCTACCCCAGCTTTTAGAATTTATCTAGACATACGTTCCACCATATTTTTTAATGACTGCTACGATACTGAAAACAGCTTCAGTTTGAAGCACACAAATGTATTTGCTGAGCAACTAATTTGTTAAATTGTTGCAAATTAATATCAAGTTTAAAGTTCACAAAACTAAAAGTTCAAAACTTTTATGAAAACTTTAATAATATTTTGTATTTCCAGTCATGGAGAAAAAAAAAAATTCAAATTCAACTTTAGGGATTTTCATGGCTCGATAAACAGCCAATGACAATCTGAAAACAAAAAGGGCCTTCAAAATACAAACCAATAAATCCATGAGGACGATTACATTGCTACAAGACTGAGCTGAAATGTGAAATTAAGCTTCCATCCAAGCCAGAAAACTTTCATTCCAAAAGTAAAGTATGACTCAGTATGTAAGAGTGTGACTCACAAACTTTCCAAACTCAACACAACCCTTTTCGTTTCCTGGCCGACCTTTTTAAAAACCAAAAGAAATCGGCTCAAAGTGGCCCAACCAAATAAGACGCTCTGTAAATGTGGGTACATAAATGTTTATGCAGGAAGGTCCTCACATTCGCGATCAGTCTCAAAAACACACACACACACACACACACACACACACACACACACACACACACACACACACACACACACACACACACACACACACACACACACACACACACACACACACACACACACACACCTCTCTAATCACTCACACATCGAAGAGGGTGAACTGCACGGGAGGATTAAGTACCATCTGCCATAAAAAAAACAGCGTGAATGAGATTGTGCTCTAGAACTCGTCGTCGGAGCTGAGCAGGAGGGTCTTCTCCGTGTCACCGCGGCCGCTGACGGCACCGTGGGTGCGGGAGACGGCCGACGGCGCCCCCTGCTCCAGCGTGGACTGCTGGGTGTACTGCTGGTAGGCCGGGGAGAAGTTGTGGATGGCGTCCTGCACCATGTCGCCCGGGTTCATGGTCTCCTTCAGGCTGCTGGAGATGCTCTTCATAGGGGCACAGCGGCCTGCGGGAGGCGCACGAGACGGGAGAGAGTTAGAGGTCAGGAGAAGGGGGGGCGAACAAGAAAAGAGTGTAAATGAGGTTTAAAAGGGAAGAGGGGAAGGGTAGAAAATAGGAAATAAAGGATGTAGGAGTGATTTAGAGGAGAGAAAGGGGGGAAAATAGTGAAAGAGAAAAAAAGTGGGGAGAACATAATGGGAGGGTGGATTTACGGTGATTTAAGTGAGAATAGAGTCAGAGGCATCAGTGATCTAGAGGGTAGTAAACCGCAGGACGGAAGGACGAAATGGGTGAAAGAGAAATTAGGGGAAAAGAGAAAGAATTGTAGCGGAACAGTGGATGTGATTTAGAGAGAGGGAACGAAAAGGGAAGAGGGAGGGAAGCAAAACAGGACATAGAGGGGAAAATAAAAGATGATCCATTTAGGAAGTGGAGGAAGACGCAAGAAACAAAACGAAAAAAGGTAAACAGAACCAAATCACAATCAACACCTTGGAAGAAAAAAAAAGAAGAACAAAACAGAAACGAACTCGGAAGGACAGGACTATCTAAAGACAGTAGCAGCACGAACTAAAAGGAAAACAGGTGGGGGGGGGGGGTAAACATTGTCAGTGTTGAACCTACCAAACTCTCCATATGTAGGAACAGGTCCTTTATGGCACAGCAGAGAAGAAAAGAGACACATAAAGATGGATGTGTAGAAACAGGAAAGGAGACCCAAACAAAAACACGAGTGATGAAGAGGGTGAAAAATAAATGGAAAAGAAACGCACAAAGGGGACGAAGTAAATCAAGGTGTGATCAAAACCAGGGAGATGAAGGAGGAAAAAAAAACACATTGATGGAAATGGAACAGAGACAAAGCTATTTAGGAATATTTAGATGTTTCCTTTTGCAGCAGTAAACTCTGGTGTGGTGTTAGAAATCACACTGCAAGGGTCCTTCTTCCCTCCCTCCCCCCTTTCTCACCGTGGGAATCGAGACTCTTGTCCATGTAGACTTTGTATGTGAAGGCGTGGCGCAGAGCCAGCGCTGCGAAGAACATCTCAATGCAAATGATGAAGTTCTGGTAGCCGGCAGCGACCGTCCCCTCGCCGACAGACACCTCCACCGAGTTAATCTGGGGGATGGCCCCACACTTCTCCAGGATGGCGAGCAACATGCCTGACCACAAATGATGAGATGGTGCTTGATGAGAATACGCGCACACATACATGAATAATAAAGCATGTTGCGTCTTGTGACGTTACCCCACCCTGCCAGAAGGAGAGGAAGATGACGGACTTGACCATGAGAAACTTGAGCATGGGGCTGTACGGGCTGAGCAGCTCCCTGGTGGAGAAGTAGAAGAGGAAGAGGGCGTACAAGGACAAGCTAACGGAGATGTTGTAGATGATGGTCACGTACAGGTAGCCGCCGGCAACACTGTCGAGAGAGAAGAAGTCGGAGAGAACGATGTTAGTTGTGCTGTTGATGATTTAGAGGTTGGTTTTGTTCATGCTAAAAAGCCTAAATCTCCCATTAGAGATTATTGCCCCAAACTAAAACGATTAATGGACGAGGTGATGATCAGTCTGGGTCATTCAATTAATCTAAAAATGAAAAAGGAGCAATCTACAAGTTACCGTTTTGGTTTTTTTGCCTAAATTTGGTGGCATCTTTGTTTACAGTTTTTCTGTACTGCATTTTATGTTTTTGCAAAAACAGCTGTTTACCAGCTGCTCATTACCTTCTCCACCAATCAGAAGCAACAGGTGAACCCAACAGTCAGTCCAGGCTGAGCGGATACACTTCTGTGATGGAGAAATCTTCCACAACACTTCCTACCTTCCTGCGTGTTTGCAGCACTTACTTGAAGTCCCCGTCTTTGTATTTTCCGTAGGCCTGGAGGATGACGGTGATGGTGGCCATGAGTGGTTTGACCACGCAGAACTGCAGAGTGGCCTGCTTACAGAACCGCAGGAAGCCGATGGAGTAGGCCTTTCCTCTCAGACAGCAGGTACCGTACAAACAGCTGGACCTGATGGGTAAGAAATACGACTGAGAATATGCACAACAATAGCTTTGGACCAAAAAAAAAAAAAGCATCTCCTAATCAAACACCCATGTTTCATGCTGGGTTTAATAGCATTTCGGAATCAAATTCTTCAGAGGATATCTGAGACTTACTCGATGGGTTTTCCTCTGATCTCAGCCATGATGGCGCTCTCTCCTCCCAGGTATTCATAGCACAGACTCAGGAAGTTGTAAATCACAAATGCTGGGGACAAACAAGGAGAGAAAGGGTTAGTTGTTATTGTCTCTATGTATTTACTCATTTTAATAATCATGGTAGTCCTTCACAAGCCAGCATGATGTTTCAGAGGGAAGTATTTGGCTTTTTATCTACTGTGACGTGTCACAATGTCTTCCTCCACGACTGGAGCCTGTTCACTGTACTTCTGCTTTAAGATACAATCTTCAAATTGTCAGAAAAATCATTATTGTAAATAAATGTTTACTTTACGTAGCAGCATTTGTTATAAATATATAAATAGTCTGCACTTGAAAGACTTTGAACGGCAATTTCAAGAAAACTGCTTTCACTGTAATACCACAAACTACAAAAGTACAGCAGAGTGAATCACTCGGTCCCCCGCCCCTGCGCAGTCACACGAACACAACACACTTCCTGTCCCACCTATTTTGACATCTGCAAGCAAACATATTGCAGAATCATGTGGCACTTCTATGCAAAGTTCTAAAAGACTGCCGGTTGTGGTTGATAACACGTGGCGCATATACGTAAAAAGGTTAGATTTATACTATTTCAGCAGGACAGTAAGACATGACATTTCTTAAAAATGTCACACCGACAGTTTGAAGGAATGGACATGACCGTGAACCTAAATCAGGTTCTCACACACACACACACACACACACACACACACACACACACACACACACACACACACACACACACACACACACACACACACGGCTATAAAGGTCAACAAGAGTCAAGACATCGCTCCACGGGGAAGAGAGGAAATTGGCTGGATGTAGACACTGAAACATTGTGAGGTGGAATGTTTTTTTAATTCGACAACGATCATATGAGTTTGAACTTTGTCTCTCAAAGTCAAACTGATTGATTTCGTCCTGACGTGCTCCGTGTCTGCTGTACGGACTGAATGGGACAAAATGAAGAACACAAAGCCCAGATGAGTGGAGCTATGCGTTACCACCCCCCCTGACGACCCTTCACTGGTTTACACAAGCTTCAGCAGAACCTTAAATCTTCCCTCTTAAAAAAAAGAAAGAAAAAAAAACCTTTCCACTAAATTATGGCAGGAATTTGCTTCCTCAAGCTGCAACGTCAGCTCTTAAGGGCGAGACTCTCAAAACAGATCTCACGAGGATAGAAGATCAAAACACACCCACACAAACACACATCTCTCCCCATGTGACTGATCTTCACCTGACTGTCTCTTGTGACCAGTGGATTACCGCTCCTCTGTGCTGCTCCAGTGAGAGGGCGATGACGACCGAAGGGCTCATAAAAACACAGCCAGGCTAATCCTGTTAACACACTCTCTAGTCTCATGACTGTGCATGTGAGGTACAGATACGGTGAGCGGGTAGGGATGTATATCAGCTTACTGTGGAGACACTGTGAAAATGTGATATATCTTGGGCGTGTGCCATGGTGTGTGTGTGTGTGTGTGTGTGCGTGTCGACACAACACTGATCTCAACGCAGCTGTACTCCTGGCAGTGATTCTTGCTACCTCAGTTATCTGATGAGTGATTATATTTTCCTTCTCTCACTCTGACTTTTGCTCTACTCTACTCCACCCACAAACACAAACACACACACACACACACACACACACACACACACACACACACACACACACACACACACTGCCAGTGCCTTCTGTGGTCTGCTGCCTTACGTCAGACAATACTTATGTGATAAGGTGCCGTAAATGCCATCTCACTGTCTGACTTCAACACAGAAGCGAGCGATGAGAACTGGTTGATCTGCGGTGCTCTCTCCGTGTCTCAGCTGTTTACCATTGTGCTCTTTCACTTCTCTCCAAGGACCCCCGTCAGCCGGGCTAGTTGCCACGGTGATACAGTAGGCCGACATACAATGAGAATCTGAACTTTGCAGCAAGTTTGGTTGAGAGAAAGTCATTATGTGATGCAGACATTCTGGGTTGATGAGGAAGATTTGCAAGTGCGGTTGCCATGCAACAGGCCGGCCTTCCTTGCTCAGGAAAAGATCTGGGCAGGGCTCAGCAGCATTGTGGCTAGTGGAAGACAAACAGGAGGAAGAGGAGAAGGAGCAGACAATAACAGGAGGAAAAGTTGGAAAGGTGCTAAAAAGATTTGGTTGAGTGTAAAATAAAACTGTGAAGGGAGGGAAGACAAAGAGAGGAGAGCCATCTGTATGAGGGAGCGATATGACGACCACAATACTGACGCCGCTTCCTGCCAAAAGCAGAAGCGTACGTCGAGCGCCTCCCCTTCACATTCAAAAGCATGTGACATCATCAATTCGCGGATACAGGAAGTGATGCCCGTGTCACTCGCAGTGAGCGGACTATTTCTATCTTTCTGTTTGCGTCATCCATCCATCAACTTTACTGACCCTGACACAAACAAACTCCATATTATACCTTGAACAGTCAGCCATCGATCCATGTTTACATCCCAGTTTCACTAGATTCGAGTCGCACTAACTCAACTAAAAGTAATGTCAAAACCAGATTTAAAATGTATATGGAAAAACAAATGTGTGGATAACTAAAAAGCCCTCGGCTGATAACTAAAAACAACTTGGGAATGAATAAGAGCTTCTATTCTAATACAAGACACTTTTGAATCAGTGCGCATTAAAGTCGAGATGGAATGAAAAATGCCCTTTTAACCTTTTTAGATCACACCGTCGGTCATATTGTGCACATATTTGATAGTATAGGCAAAACATTTACAAAAAGTCTTTAAAAAAAATGTTGGTATCCAAATCCAACGATCTTTTCTTCCTGTAAAACTAAATATGAAGCGTGCTTACGTAAGCTAATTGAGACCAATTTCAACAATAATATCATGACATCCTTCCATCAATCAATATGCAACTTTCAGTAATAAGGGAGGTGTGTGTGTGGAGCGCTATTTTAAGCCCGCCCACTGTTGTGTCAAATGTAAAGGATTTGATTTAAATCATTCTTGTGAATGTACACCGCTCAAATATTTGCTTCACTGGGGAATACGTACAGAAGCTAGAAAGGCTTCAACTTCCGTTACCGGGAAAACTCTGAACAGGCACACAGACAAAAATAAAAAACACAGCTGTATTTAATGGCATTAACGATGGTTGTATTCCACTTAGTGGAGGCCCTGTTATTGCGCATGCTGGCTCACTGGAATAGCTTACTGGTACCCTTAATGGAACACAGCCATCGTTAATGTTATCAATTTCACCTGTGCTTTTCTTACTACGACAAGAATGTCTGCTGTGAAAAAGGTCCATCCACATGACTGTGGTGTTTGAAATATTACAGTAATATGGAAACATTAAGACAAGGGATTACAAAACAAACAGTTGGAACATCACAATTAAAAAGTAAATAAAAAAAATGTAAATGGCCACGACTCCCATTTCAAGCTTCTCAGTCAAGGAGAAGAGTACTGTAGTTTCAATGAAAAATACATACAATAGATTATTATTATTATTATTATGTATAGACTTTTATTATTGTGTAGAGTTGGTAATTAATACACGTGTTGCCAAAAGTATACGGTAAAAATAAATAAATACAGGTCCCGTCTGCGACAGAAAAGACCGGATTCTAATAAGGGTGAGAGGGCACTTTGCTAAATAAACATTTACTGAGTGGGTGGAATAATCGGTTTAGGACGGACAGACAGATGAAATTAACTGGAAAATATGCCTACAATTAGGTGCAGGGGAGGATTTTAAAATCAGAAACTTCTATCCATCAAAGGGATCAAACAAAATGCCATTAAATGCATCTTCACTCAAGACAACTTGGCGTATCATGAAAGTTCAGATTGTTTTGCCGAGATGGACCCTGGGTGGGAATGATAGCTTCTAAACGTGGCGATGTTAATGACATTTTTACCTAACGTGGAGTGGCTTTGCCCCCCCCCCCCACCCCCCGGTGCAACCATAATTACTCCCAGAACAGCGTTCCAACAAACAAGCTCGAGGCAAGGGTCGTTCTTTGTGTACTGTACTGTCGAAGCAGTCCATTGATTTTTGTGCCCCCGCCGCCCTTGTTGTCTGCTGAATTGGTGGCATTAACAAAACTGCATCCTCAAACAAAAGCATGTCCTTACCCTCATAGCAGTCCCTGACAGTGTCAAAGTACACGTAGTACTGGTCGTTGGTGAAGAAGAGGAGGCTGAGCCAGGAGTCGAAGGCGTAGATGGGGACGATGAAGAGGATGCGTACGATGTGGCGCTGCTCCCGAGGTGAGCTGTAGAAACGTAGGTGCATGTAGATCTGAGAGAGACAGGGGGGACACTTTAAATATTGACAGGAAATGCAAGTATAAAACATCAGCACTACGTCAGAATGAAATCCAGTTCAAAGGTGCACTGCAGGCTAGATTGGAAGTAAGATTTTCTACACCTTTGTGGCACAAGTGTGAAAAGCCGCTTCCCTATTCTTACGTTGGCGTGTAGGCTCATAAGCCTGATTTAAAAGGGTTTAAATACGTGTGCAGGGAGATAAGACCGCAAGACTACAAGTTAGGCTTGAACAGAGCTTTTGTGAGCTTTATAAAAAGTTGGACTTGGAAACTAAAAAAAACAAAACTTCATACTGTCATTATGAGGACATTGGCGTTTCTTTGCTGTCTTATCAGTGTCTCTCACTGACCTTAATCTATACACACACGTCACCTCACCTACATCCTCACTCAGGAATGTGTGGAAGACAAAAACACAGACTCTAGTCAGCCGTTTCATCCACCTGGATCAAGTTTCACCTTTGTGTGTGTTTGTGTGTGTGCGCATTCATGCTCTGTATCACAAACACCTGCTGCAGGATGTTGCCAAGCAACCTCTGCCCTTCTCTGGGCCTGAGCAGATGTGTGTTTGCAGGATCACATCATTTGTGCCACACACACATACGCACACGCATGCACACACACTCACACACACAAGTTTACGTCTTTATGAGTACCTACTCAACAAAAGCCAATCTGCTCAGTAAAATCACAACATCTGTATCTCCAGCTGAGTAATTCAAACAGTTTAGAGATGATGATTTAACCCCTCCCCGCTCCTTATGCTGTTTGGAAGCAGTTACCTGGTGACAGGTGAGGATGAGTGCGGTCCAGACGAAGAAGCCAGACACAGCCTGCGCCGCGGGAGTCATGAGGAAGATGGGCTGGTCTAGGCTCAGCAATGGGGCTTCAGGGAGCCATGAAATGTTGGGGCCCATTGGGGCTGCCGTTGGCGGGGGGGCAGGTGCTGCCGCAAGGACAGAGTCCTCCCCCAGCCTCTCTGAGAGCGGCACGTCTCGCCTCCACAGCTTCAACATCTGGAAGTGACACAGAACACAGATGAGGTGTCTGCGAGTACAAATGGAAACCACTGAAACTCTTTTCAAACTATGCTGTGACACAATTCATTAAGTATGAAAATCCATTTCCACTAGTAATCATCAACCTGGAATATAGATCTCACACTCCGTTATCAACGTAATGTGAAATCTGAGATCGGAAGACAGATAAAAGGACAAACACAGATACACTATAGGTCACCATTTCACCATGAGGCACGCCTGTGTGTGGCATTTGTACAATGGTATTTGTGTTGGACTTTCCGGAAAGAGAACGTATATTTTTGTTAGTTCCTATATCTCCCAGAATGCCATTTGACCCCTGCCAGATAACATGCCCAAACATCAACGAGTCAGCTGTGCCTTCAGGTGGAGTGTGTGAGCTTGATAGCACTCTGGTATTTTTCCAAGTTAACAGAAAACAACGTGTCGTTTAGCTGCAAGGCATTCTGGTATTTTGAGGCGTCACTCATTCCTCATGTGATAATTTAACATTGGGGAGGAGGGTGTGAGATGGTGAGATGTATAAGAAAATCGCAGGGCTGAAAACAAAACCCAGCATTTAAAGCTGACGTTCTCAATCACTGATATGTTTCTACAATCAAACCACATTTCATTTGTGCTCTAAAAACCTGGATGTGGCCAGTTACCCTCGGTAATATGAAAAAAAACACTCAAACAACGTAAGGGACCTAAAAATGTTTCGTAAAGGCGTCAAAGACCTGCAATTCCCACCTCTGAGATTCACATATCTTTCCATATATCTGACTAGCGAGTCGAACAACAGCCTCCAGCCTGAACAGATTTAGGTGGAGATACATATGCTGCCACATCCACTGCAGCTCCAGAAGACGACTGGACTTTAAGTGGCCAGAAGACGTGTTACATAAGTAGCAGCTTGTCACCGTCTCCAAGGTGACACAGTAATGTTCTCAGGGTAATGTTTGGTCTTGCACACTGACAGACAGCTGCCATACAGGACCGAGCCGGAGGGAGACGGAGACCTTGATGTTATGGAGGCGGAGCAGGCGGCTGACGCAAATACACCCACACATAATTTCAGATACAAATAAAGAAAACAAATAATAAAAGAGAGGACATGAATGCTAGAAAGTATCCTTCATTCTTGACCCATCATGCCTCGTCTGCCAGCGAAGCATGGCAACCAAAGGTCACATAGCCCTCTAATCAAACAGCACGGGACAATGACAGGCGGACATAATGCCAGTCCACACAACGCCATTTACAACACTAATTGCATTAAAATCAAGTGATTTCATTTGGTGGTTTGATAAAGGAGTTAGGCCGCTTTCACACTTTTGTACTATAGACTGAGAGGAGCTGCGGTTTGTGTGCATGAGTGTGTGGGAGACGGCAGGTCATTTGTATTGGTTTGCTGGGCATCAGCACATCCACATGTCAACAAGGAGAAGTGAAGGCATCAGCAGCAACACACAAGCACAATGCCAGTGACAGTAAAACGATGCTGTGCTGAAGCACTGGGGACATCTGTGTGTTTCATTTGAAAGGCAAAAAAAGGTCACACACAGAGGAATAATATATTAGAGAGGCAGGGGGTCAGGAATAAAGCAACGCAACAGATGGAAAGGGGTGATGGAGGGCGGGGGGGTGGGGGGGGGGGGGGGGGTGTTGATAATTCATTGCAAGTAATGGTATGGTGACAGCTAGACTGGATTATCATACTGGCTGAAGCAACAACCACCACCACCACCACCGGGATTTATTCAGCAGAAAACCTCCGACACATTTATCCCATCGATCTTTGCTTTATCATTATCATTTATCATTTATTGTACTGCTGTGAATTAATGCTGCGGGTAAACTTGATTTAACAAGTTGGAATAGTAGGAAAAATACTAAATGGCAAAGTTTGAAACGACTTACCTTAGCCAATAGCCTTTAACAATTCACAGACTTGATTTTTTTTTTTTTTTAAACCTGGAAATTGAAAAAAAGAGACGCTTTATTATTCGGGTAACAAAAAGTGTTGAGTTAAGGCAAATTATTTCTCACCTGTTTTAGAGGCTCACCTTGCAAACGGGCTACTGCTTAGAAATATTCCTCAGCTCCGTCAGACAAACTCACGACCATAAACTGAAAACAGCCTGAACTCCTCCTCAGAGCCGCTCCGCTGCTCCCCGAACATCCATGTTGAGCCCTCGACGGACTGCCCCGTCAACCTCTGCGTCTCCCCCAAAAAACTCACCCCTAAAGTTAGAGTCTCATGTTAAACAGCTTCTATAATGTCCTTTTGGTGGTCCTCTGTGCATTAACAATGTATAATGTCCGTGTTTCCGAAGTTAAAATAGTGGACTTCGTCATTCCTCTCGGCTCCCCTTTCTCCACTCCGCTGATTTCAAACCAATCCCTGTTGGATTAACTGCAGGTCAGAGAAGCTCCGCCCACACCGCGAGGACGAGCCTGTTCAGCCAATCATACGCCATTAACCATTATTAACCCGGAACAGGGCGGAGTTTGCTCACCGAACACAGAGCATGCGCGGGTCTATTCTCGGTCCAGCAGTCCAGCACGGGGGCGTCGTGAATGTGGGTGATGTACAAATACGAGTTATTTGTTTATTACTTCCTGTCATGACTATGTATTCAGAGTACGTGGGAAACAAATACTCACCATAATAATAATAATTGGTTATTTGTTGTGTTGACTGTCATTTTTAAATAGGCTACAGCAAGTTTGAACTGTGTTTTTTATTTTCCAAGAACATTCAATGCCTACTTTTGAGGACGACTTCGATCATTTTATTGCACTGCTATAAAGTTAGAGTACTCACAACATACACGTTTAAAAAAAAAAGAAAAAGGTCCAGGTCGATATACTGAGTTTTAAGGTGGTACAATTTGCAGAACATATAGGCCCAATCACCAGTTACATCAATTAATCGGACTTAACATTTTTTTTTATTTTTATTTTTAAATAGTAGGAACATTTTGATGGGTTTTGTTGGTGGTTAGTCAGACATTTCTTAGGTGGGTGGGGTTCCCAGTTTCAGCTTTTCTAAAATCTTGACAATCGACTCTCAGATTGTCTGGGCAGGTCTTCTGCTTTCTGTCCCCAGAGTCAAAATAAAACAGAGAGACGCAGCATTCAGCCTTTATGCACCACATATCTGCCTTTAAAGGAGTTAAACTTGGGACTCTCTATTCATATCTTGCACTATACTTTTTATTACTGTCTAATTTGTCTTATCCTATGAGCCTCCCTTTATCTATTTGGTTTGACTCTTTTTTTTTAAATTGTTGTATTGTCTTATATATTGCCTTGTGTCTCTTAGTTATTTTCTAAATACATTTCTGTCTTCTGTACAGCACTTAGAATTACCTTGTTGTTGAAAGGTGATGTATAAATAAACTACACCATAAAATAACCCAAGAAGAATTTACAACAAAAGAACAACATAAAGGCACATTTGGTGAATTGCGGTGTGTTCTACACTGCAGCAAATACATAAACACATAAGTAATAAACAAAAAATAAATAAGTAAATCCAGTTTAGGGGTGTCCATGTGACTGGTGCTCTATGGCATGTGGTCCCCAGATCTCCATAGACAGATTTAGTCTTAAAAAAGAAAATCAACATATTTTTATATATATATATATATATATATATATATATATATATATATATATATATATATATATATATATATATATATAAAATGTGCCATTTCAATACATAAAGTGAAGTTGAAATATTCAAATGAAATTTCAAGGGGTTAAGGAGTTGTATGTACAGTATATGTACATTTACAAAAATAAATAAAGTATATATTTAGTATCAAATAATACATGTGAATCGTCAAATATTTTTGCAATCAAACATAATATTAGAAGTCTGTATAAGCTGTGTATATTTTTATTGATTCAGAAAATATACACAAATATCATAGTAATAAAGTTGAAGCATGGTAAAGAAATGTACAGGACATCAGACAGCTCATTACCATCAGTGGCATCAGTCCATCCTGACAGGTCTGGGTCAAAACACTCCTTGAAATATTAACAAGAACCTTTCTGTCATTGCCCGCCACAGTGGAAACCAAAACACACACTTCTGGCGGACTCTAAAGGTTAGCGGTACAAATGTCCGTTTCACATTTCCCCCAGGGCTGTCAGGAAGTAAACAGTACTGTACTCTCCAGCCCCCAATCGTTAAACAATCTGTCACATTCTGGCAAAAGGTTATCTACACATTTTACATGTATTATAAAACAGAAAAAAAGCAAAAAGTAATGAACAAAAAATACAACACCAGACTTGTTCACCATCAAGATCTCCTAACTTTCTCAAGTCTTTTCATACCCGGAGTTACAAGCTGGACTAAGGCGTTATCGTATCATACAATCCTAATGGCTCTCCCTTTTTATTCCGTCCTCAACTCACAGCACCCCCGCCCCTCCTTTCCCCTCCTCCATCCCTCAGGCTCTCTAAAGCAAATCTAAAAGGCAAACGAACACTTAAGACAGTAACACGCAGACGGACACCGACACTTACTGATAAAAAGCAGCCTTGCTCCCATCCACAAATTCAACGCAGACACTCTCACATTTATTCCCCACCTCTGATCCTCCCTTTGATCCATTTCCAAGCACTCTCCTGTCTCATCTGTTTGTCTCCATAGTTGTTTACATATTTACTCAGAATCAAGAACACCATAAGCAGCGGATGTAGGTCGTAGCAGGTTAATAGTTGATTATTTTTTTTTTTGCATTTTTTTATCACAGGTGTAGACCACAGAACAAGTGAAATTGAGTCCATTTTGTGCACTTTGATGGGAGTTTTTTTTTTTTTTGTTGCAAGTTGAGCCTCAGTCGATGTGCAGGTGAATATTAGTAAAGAAGGGGCGGGACCTGTGTGTTGTTTGGCCCCACTTCCTCCTCCGGCCACATCCTGAATAGCAGCACAAACCAGTTCCAGCCAAGAGTTTGTTTGTCCCGCTGGTTTCTATCATCTCAATGTTCCTCGGCTCTTCCTGGTCACCACTGTTCACACAGTACATACTGACAGACACACGGATGGCCTCCATCCCCCCTTTATGGGCCTGCAACGCCTCCTCCTGCTCCTCTTGTCCTCCTCCACTCACTCACGTTTTCATTCATCCATTTGAAAAGTAAGGGGTATTTGATACCCTGCAGCTGCTGAAAAACAAAGAAACAAAACAAGGAAGCGAAATATCACTTCAGTGAAAGGCCATGAATGGGAATATTCTATTCTTTTTTTGTGTGTGTCAACAAATCCCATGAAATGATACAAGCAATGCATTAGTCTTGTCTCCCGTTACATTCTGACTTTCTTACCCCGTCTGTGGCACTCAGCCCAAAGCCCATTAGCTCCTATTGAAGATATTCATCTTTAAAAACCAGGTCACAAATAAATAATGATGGTTGTTTTTTTAGCAAACATCATGTCAACATTGATGTTTCAATAGTTTTTGGACAACAATGGAGCTCCATGGCACAGATGAATACGATATATTAGGCTTACTTGTTAGTTGGATCATTGTTGTGGTTTTTTATGGGATTTGATAAGAAAATTATAGAATATCACCGGACCTATCCTGTAAATACAGTCCAATTAAGACATGGATTTGTTTGACTGCAATTTGTAATTAACTTTTTCTTTTGATTTTTTGGATTTTCCATAAAAGCTAAATCAAAACTTTAAATAACCTCTTGTGGTTGATTGCCTCCTCCAACCTGTCATGTTGCAGTTTACATCCACGTCTGTCCAAAATGTAATTGATTTCATCATTGTATCCTATCCGACATGCAATAGCAAGATGGGCAAGCGACAGTCATTCTACAAGGACAACCTTTTCAATTCAAGAAAGAAAAAAAACTTTTCATCAAAAACTTCATGTTGAATATTCCTTCTTTTCTCCACCAACACCTCATCTCTCGCTATTTGATTATTTATTTGCTTAATAATTGGTATTTTTTGTATCAGTTGTTAATTATTTGAATCACCGCAGTTGGTTGCAATGTTAGCATAGTATCAACAATTTCTTTTTTTTATGTAAATGAAGGGTAACGGGGTCAGGGGTCATCAAGGACAAAAGACATGGATAGCTGTTCAAGCATTGTGTGTGTGTGTGTGTGTGTGTGTGTGTGTGTGTGTGTGTGTGTGTGTGTGTGTGTGTGTCATGTCCATACCTGCCACTGACCTGCAGGTCAGTTGGGGTAACTCACTTTGCCAGATGTTCAAATGGCACACTGACCTGCGTGTGGAGGGAAAGATGAGAAGCTTGAAGCAGATCAAAGGGAAAAGACAGAAACCTGAAGGGTACACTGTGTTTAAAATGGATATGTGTGATGTGGTAAAAGTGTCACTGTGGTTTTCCTCTCACAAAGTAGACCCACAGAGGAAGAGACCCACACACATCGACAAAAGGTTTGGACCAGGTACAGCAGGCTTTGCATCACAACAGTGACCAAATCAGAAAACAAGCACAACGTCATCTTATTCACAGCTGCGATCTGTGGACGGCTGCTGAACTGAATACTTACCAAGTGTCAAGATTATGGAAATATATGCAAACTTCCTTGTTTTTGTCTGCTTTATAGTTAATTCCTGAAAATGCAGACAGTACAGTGTCACTGACATTGTTGCTGTGTGAATTTGGAACAGCTCCACCAAATTACTCGTGCATGTGGGATTATTTGAGTAGTGATGTAAAGACAGTCTGGGTATTTAGAGTGGCTGGCATTACTGCAGGATGCCGACATGATCCCTAATAAATGAAAGAGCAATGGAGAGAGTTTAATTGCAAACTACAAACAAGCTTTGGGACACAAACCTGCTGTGGTGGATTAGTCTACTCCGTGTGTATCATCTCAACTGCTCACATCAATATATTGGTGGTGGTAATTACGAGTAGATTACGTTTTCTTTTTCTTTTCCTAGCTCCAATATTTGCAATTTGGCATCATGAATTATGAATTTGCATCCACATGAGTTGCAAGCATAACAGAGAATGCAGCAATGTCAACATTCAGTTCAAGATGTGTGATTTTCCTAATAAATGAGACTCAGCTGAAGCAACTGGTGCGCATTAAAACAAAGCGTCAACTCCCTTCACAAGAGAGTCGTGGCTTGAAACCTGTCCAGCCGCGAGCTTCCCACCTGTGATGCAGCGACGCGCGATTGGTCGAGGCGTGCGTTGAGGTCGGAGGCGGAGACGTTGGCGGGGGCGCCGCGGTGGAGCCTCATTGCCACCTTCCGCTCTCGCTCGGCCCGCTCTGCTCTCCCCGCCTGAGGAGAGCGGTTACCTGTACGAACACAGACAAACGCACTGCTGGAATCGAGGAGCCGTCCGTCTGTTACAGTTGCATCTCCAAAACCGCGGACCACACCCTGACCTGACTGCTGGACCCCTCGCGGGGCCGGGTTCGAGGGAGCGGCATCCGCCTCGTTCCTGACTCGGTTGGCTGCTGAAGGGTTCGGGCCGGGCGGCAGAGCGCGACCTCCGGCTCCTCTTTGGCCTCCTCCGGCTCGCTCCTCCCCTTCTTTTCCCTCCCTCCTCTCCCTCTCTCCATCCTCCGCGGTCCTGCTGGCCCCCTGAAACACAGAGGAACAGCTGGAGAGGACGAAAAGAGGACAACAACATGGCGGAAAAGGCCTCCAAGCTTGAACTAGGTGGCAAAAGCCCGGCGCTGACAGTGCTCTGACAACTAGAACTGTCACAGGGCGGGACCGGTTTGAATTCTGGACGAGCCACTCACAAACTTCAGCATGTTCCAGTCAAAGACGTAGTCATAGGAGAAGCCCTGTCTGTGGAAAAGGTTCCTGAAGAGCTGCCTCAGATATGAGTAGTCCGGCTTGTCGTCGAACCGCAGGGAGCGACACAAATTCAGGTAAGTGGAGAACTCAGCTGGGGAGCACAAGAGAGAAATCAGAATCAGCTTAGCTGACCGAGTACGTGTGCACGTAGGTGAGGTTTGATTCGATGGTGTCAAGCCTTTCGGGGAGAAATGAGACAGAAGTATTGCAGTAGTCCTACTTTAAATGGGCCTTTCGGCTGTTTCTCTTTCTCTTTACTCACATGGGTATCCCTTGCAGAGCACCTCGATGGGCGTGGACATTTTCTTCTCACTGATGCGTTCATACTTCTGCCTCTTGGTGGCAGCCTTGAGCCCCTGCCAGGGCAGAGAGCCCAGGTTGAAGTACATGAGAACGTAGCCCAGAGACTCCAGGTCGTCTCGCCTCGACTGCTCTGTGGAGGACAAGATAGAACAGAGAGACAGAGAGAGAGAGAGAGAGAGAGAGAGAGAGAGAGAGAGAGAGAGAGAGAGAGAGAGAGGAAAACATGCGTGAGCGTGAGGTGGCAAACAAACAAAAAAGGTTTGAGGGGGGAGAAGAAGAAAAGGGACAGAGAGGTAGAATATATAAGGAAGAAGGAAAGGAGAAGAAACAGAAGGAGGTTGCAGTTTGGAGAATCCAGTTCTGATCAATAAACATGCTTATTGCAACATGTTCTACTGACACTCTGCTGCCACACAGATAAACCACAGCGGCATAGTGGAGCACACACACATTAACACCTGCATAGGTATCGAGGCCGAGCGCTGCGTGTGTGCCGTCTTACCAATTCCCAGATGGGTGTTGATGGAGGCATAGCGGGCGGTGCCGGTGAGGTTCTTATTCTCACGGTAGGGGATGTGCTGGTGCGTCCGGGCGTCCCGGTATTTCTTGGCCAGGCCGAAGTCGATAATGTAGACCAGGTTGCCCTTCTTGCCGAGCCCCATCAGGAAGTTGTCCGGCTTCACGTCTCTGTGGATGAAGTTCTTGGAGTGGATATATTCAATCCTGCTGATCTGGAACGGAGAGATGGGGAAGAGGATTTAGTTGGAGTTAAGGAAGAGTATTAGTAGTGTTTGCATTTTGAAAATGCATAAAAGTATACCATGAGTTTTTAAGGTTAGCCCTTCCAGGAATCGCCTGGGTCAGTTGACGTCAGGATGCTCTGAGAGTAGACTTACAGAGACTTGAACCTGAACGATCGACATTTCTTTGCCATAAAGGCGTACTCCAGCAATTTAGCACTGCACTTTCATAAAGTTGGAGGACTCACAACAGACCTATTTAAACTAGTTTTATCGCCTCGCTGTTGTATGCCTCCGCCAACCGGCCACGTTGCAGTTTACATCCATGTCTGTCCAAAATGTCATCACTTCATCCTATTTGACATCCGTTGAAATTGTCATATTTATGTCATATTTTGTGAATTCACAGTGACCTTTGACCACCATATTCTAATCAGTTTAACTAGTCAACCTTGAACGACGAATCAGAAATTCCCTATGAGGTGGTATGCTATAGAAAAGGGTAGTATTCAGTCAGTATGAGCAATTGTGGGGTTTGGTCCTTTCAGTTATCTATTCGATGAGGGATTGATCTTCACCATAATGGTACAAAACATGATCAAACGCATAAAAATAACACCCACTGTGGAATAACTGATCTGATGTTTGAAAATAAGCAAATTAGAATCTATCTTACTTCAAGTTTTCAGATTAGTCTCATGGCCCAGTGAAATAATAGTTGAGTCATTGGTATTGATCAATAAACCTGTCAGCCTTTTATAGAGAGGTCACAGTTAAAATCTTAGTTATTGTCCCTTTAGAAGAGAGGAGAGGAGAAAAGTTACGACAGCAGACATTGCGATTAGGAAAAGAGTTTTCAAAGAGAGAATGGGAGGAAAGAACAATTGTGCCAGTGCTAGACTATGCTAGACTGAAGAATGACATATGAGGGATTAAAGAGACTCATAAAAGACACCCCTGCGATGAGGATTAGGCCGTCTTGCGGGGCTACCGTGTCCGAGATTGCAATTGACTTTTATGGAGGAGCTGAATGGTCAGAGATAGCGAGGGGATGAGCTTTGTCTGGGGCTGGGAAACGAGCGTCAGAGGTTTGGATGAGAATTAGTCGCCGATTTTTAGATGATCCATTTAGTTCCGGCCTTAAAATAGCCACATCCGTGTATTGAAATCTGTGTAACTTCCCAGCCGGAGGTTGACTTCAGTGCATTATGTGCAAGCAAAGGTGGTCTTTTAAACTTTCTAACCCTGACCCGTGGGAATCGGAATTGCATGATTTAATTTGTACCTTTCCCTCACCGATATCTAGCACTGTTTGTGTATCGTTTTTCCTTGGGTGCCTCGAGAGACCGCTTCCTGAAGACTGGACCCTGATGGAGCCTGCCTGACCTTTAACAGTGTTCTTCAGCGAGCTCTTTGAGTAATTGGTCATGACTGAGGGACTGTGTGGAAATGATTGTCTCTGGATCTCAGGGAAACCCTGATGAACCATTAGGTTTCACAGAGTGGACTGCAGTCTGTCAGTCTGTCTCACCATCTGGTCGGCCAGCAGCAGGACTGTTTTCAGACTGAACTTGCGGGAGCAGAAGTTGAACAGGTCCTCCAGACTGGGGCCCAGCAGCTCCATTACCATAACATTGTAGTCGCCTTCCGCTCCGCACCACTTAATGGACGGGATTCCCACTGTGGGGAGGAAGGCAGGGGGAACCGGACGGTTAGGAAACAGAACAGTGCATAATAACACAGGGTGGAGAATGGTTATAATCCACCAATTTACAGTTTGCATTTATACTACAACCGCTACTATAGCAGAAGATGGTTGTGTCGATTTGTATACTCTGTATTTATTTATTTTAGCTACGATTTCATTCATTTCTTGAAGCGTACTATTTCAACTGTTTATCCATTACTTAGCATCGATCTATTTGGACCATTTATCCATTTTCTACAATCTTAGTCACAACCTCAAGTGCTCAGGTGTTGTAGCTGACTCAAAATGAAAGAAAAATCTAACAGAAATTTCTACCTTATCAAATGACTTGAGCTCATCTACAGAAGTACCCCAAGTACCCCTGGTTGGAAATCACGGCTCTAGAGCACTCATGTATTTGGCTTTAATGTTGCACATTATAACAAGCAAATTACAACACACCTTCTCCTTATTGTATATTACTTTTCTATTATCACTATGGAAGTAGTAGTATAAGTAGTAGTAACATAGCTAACACAATATATTACGTTGCTTTATATCACTTATCATAACACTTTATATTAATGCTATCTATCTATATATATACACAATATTAATTACATATTAATATTGTATTTATACATATACCTATATATGTATTCTATCTGCCATCACTGCAGTACTGGATTTCTAGATTTCATTGGCACAAATATTTGTTCAACTTTCTTAGAAAATGATTCCCTCATTAACATGCAGTGCTTCAACACCTCTCAACAGCCATGACATCACCTTAATGCCACTGAATGGCCATTAATATCTCTCAACAACGCTGAACTGACTTAAATGCTCCTTAATTCCAGTCAAAGATGCCTTTCAGTGTCCCCGGATGACCCTCAATGCCCCCCAAATGCCCTTAAATGTCCTGAAATGCCTTTTAAGGTTTCTAAATACACTGCAATGCCTCCTAAACAACACCCCCATCATCATTCCCCTCACCAGCTCTAAATGCCCCGTAGCTCCCCTTAAACTCTTCAATGCATCTCAGTGCCTCCTAGTAAAGCTTTAAAAACACATCTTACCTCCGCCCTGCATCATCTTGTAAAATTTGCTCTCGATGTGGAGCTGCGGATGTTTGGTTTTCACACATTCTAGTTTGATGGCTACTTCCTCTCCTGTGGCAATGTTAGAACCTGGTGGGAGAAATGCCAGAGATGTAGTTACAACACATCGGTCATTTCCAACACATGAAAGGGGTCTTTTGACCTGTGAAATTTAAAGGAGTGAGATATATTCAACACGGTTCATCAGAACTGGAATATGTGTCATGCCAACATTTTGCAGTCGAAGAAGATAAGGACCAATATCGGGTTGAACACAACACAAATTCTCACCGAGGTAAATATCTCCAAAGGAACCGCTCCCTATCTTCCTCCCGAGGCGATACTTGTTCCCCACCCTCAACTCCATGGCTTCTGAGCTTTTCAACTCACTGAGGGAGTAAACACACATACACACACACACTCAGATACAAACACACACAAAGCTTTCATCAATCAGCGGTGATCAATATAGTACAAGGACAGTGGTGCAAACTGCAGACTGTAAACTGAAAGCTACGGACCCTGAGGGCGGCTGCATCATGAAAGAAGCTGGAAGCTGGAAGCTTGGGGAGGAAAAAACACCGGCAGAGATGAGAAATAATGAAAAGTGCGACTTACTGAGGCAAGGCAGTGACGTAGTGCAGCCTGAATTACTGGAACTAAGAAGGAAAATGTTACTCACTTGCAGTTATAAAGTGACTTTATGTGACTGAAGCCACTGCGGAAGCAAAACGTTTTCAATACACACGGCTCTCGTGTCAATCACCCTGCTCCGGTCTGAGTGAGAGACATTACGCCTTCAGAGGACGAGGCAATACATTCTGGCATCTCAGAGGACGACAATGTGAGGCCAATGAAGTGTTTATAACGGGTAAGGGCAAAAGAAAAGAAAAATACAGAAAAACAAAGCTTGTAGTTGTATAACATGATTTATTCAGAGCTGAAGGGGGGGGTGGGGGGGGCTGGATCAGCATCTCACTCACTCTTCCCAAAGCACTCCAAGGAAGGGAGTCTTGGTTCTGTGTACAAGTGATTTGCACATACTCTCAATTTCTGACTGGAGTCCCCTGTCGAAATCCGAATGAGTCATGTTTTCCTCAGCCAAGCCCCATGTGTCTGAGCAGCCATGAAACAGGGACTTCAAAGTGGGAAATGACTGAGGGCTTCTTTTTTTTTTCTCCAACAGAGGTTAAGCCAGTTTGACGATGCACTTAACGCTGACCAAGTTATTTTTTAAATGTTTTTTTGTTTTGGTCTTGGCTGCTGTTGTAGACTGGCACACATACACTGTGCAGGGAAAATGAAGCAGAGAGCCACTGCTGCACATTACCAAACCCTTTAGCTCAGGTCTCCTCAGCCCGTCTCCTCTCTCAGCCTCCTCAGAGCTGCTTCACTGTCAGTGTTACAAAACTGAGAGCTATTACTGCTGCAAAGGACTGCAAAAAAAAAATAAACAACAGGCGAGACGATGTATATTTTACAGAGAGAATACTTCATGCAGTTGCCCCAGATACCACAGGAGAGGGAAGGGAGGGGGGGAGGTGGGGGGGGGGGGGGTGCTGAATGCAAACCCCCACCTCAACAACAAAAAACACACGCACCATTCATCCCGCACTGACCATCCAATGTGGTAATAATTCCCATAACCGCACCCTCCATATACAGGTAGGACCTCTGAACAAGCGCGCCCCCGCCCCAACACGACTCTATGTGGACTCTATTTGTCTCACACAAACACAAACACACACACACACACGCCTCCAGACACCTTGACTAGCCGACATACACCCTCCCTCCCCCCACCCCCCCTCACCCCCCTCCTCCTCCTCACCGGGTTATGTCAGGCTCCGTGGCCGCCCGCTGGCTCCGTCTCACTCAGGACCCTGGACAGCGAAACACGGACGCTTCGGACGGCTCATAACCTCGGAGATCTGTGACCCGAACCCCCCACCCCCTCAAAAAATAAAAAGATATATATATATACAGCTGATCCGAGTCGAGTGGAGCCCCGCGTCTCTGGAAGATTCTCACTGTCACGGTTTTTTTTTTTTTGGGGGGGGGGGTGGGGGGGGGGGGGGAAAACGCCGAAACCAGACACTGAGGTCCTTCTCTCTCTCGCGCGCGCTGCTCTCCCCTCTCCCCCCCCCACCCACCCACCCCTACCCGCACACCTCCTCCCTGTCCTCTCTCAGTTTACACCATTGACAATATCAATGATGTCATCCGTGGACTTGAAGAGATGCCCGGATTGTCTTAAAGTCGCCGCGCCGCTGCTGCTGATGTCTTGGAGGCATGAATGAAGCGCACCCTTCGCTCAAAGTTGCTGCATGCATTTGCGTCAATACGTCACTCTCAAATTCATTACTGCAGAGAAAAAAAAAATGTGACAACTACAGCACGGTGCAACCTCGGCGCTCTGCCGGTGTTCCACTAATTGTTGTGACTAGGAGAAGTGTCAGCCCCCTCTAGTGGTACATCCTACAAAAAGGCATTACTTTATACCCAACATAAAAAAAACTAAAACAAGATTTGATCATAGGCCTATTTGAAGTGGAATTGCCGGCTTTTAACATTATTCAATATACAGAAAATAACTGCAACCCCATTACAAAAGCTATTGAAAAAGATGCATACCGATGCTTAAGGTAACAGAATGGGGAATAAATAAGAGAAGTATGGCAACGATGTGTGGAAGCTGCGATGATGTAATGTTAGTAGCTAGTCACTAAAGAGCGACTTCATCCCTCTCATATAATGGAGCTTAAAGTTGAGCCTCCACAAGTGAACATGCAACAAGTAAAGTTAACTTCAGGCTAATAAATTTCACCTCAGTTGGGACTAAAACTAGTTTCTATGACTAACTGCAAGTTAAAAAGCAGTGCTCCAAGATATTTTTGCCATTATATATTAGTTTTTGCAAAGCTATACGGAGCATCACTATGAAAACAAAGAAAACAAACTAGCTTTCTTAGAGAGAACAGATATTTTTAATCTGTCATGAAAACATCCACCAGGATAAAGTATTTTCATTGTACTCTCAATAGCCAAAAGTTGTGTTTTCTTCTGAAAGTACCTGTCCACTTTACAGTAGTACATGATGGTCTATTGTTGCCAGCTGGGAGCGAAAATGTACAAGAAAAACGCAAATGATGACCATGACCATTATTAAAAAAAAAAAAAAAAAAAAAGAACTATTAAAATAAATTTGTAATTATATATTTATTGTTAGCCTTCACTTGAACTTTACTTCTAGAGACATTTAAAAAAAAAAAAAACCTCTCTAAAACCAGGTCAGTTATGTTTAACTTGAAACCTTGAGGTTATTTTTCTGTATTACAATGATATACTAATTTAAAATCACTAAACTCAACAGAATAAACACGACAGTGGGATGGGATGAAAAACCAGGGACTGCTCCAGAAGGTATGCAGCATTCACCCCGTACGCAACCTTTCCTAGCACTTACTAACAAGTATAAGTGAGATTTTTAATCTATATTTTGGGGCATATAAGAAACGCACTCTAGTCAACCAAGTCACGGATGGCACAATGACGCATTGGGAGGCAAGTCCATTGACGTCACAGGCCCACGGCACAGAAATAACATGCCAACTCGTAAGTCATTTAACCCGAGACAGCGAAGGAGACCGCGCCGTGGATACCTACCTCCTGTCTATCGTCTACCGACCCGGTCGCAACACAAACAAACAAACAAACAAACCACTACAGACTTCAATTCAACCTTTATTATCTTGTTCTTTTCTGCTTTAAATTAATTTCCTCTTCTTTTTGTAACATCTGAAATAAATGAAAACATCCTGAACAGGAGTGATAATAAAGACTGACTTAATTTAAATTGATACATAACAAAAACAAAAAACAAACAGGTAATGTCTTTAACGTGTCTGTAAAACACTGTTCCAGCTCAGCTTGGTATGGTAGGATTTGGCATCTTAATAGAAATGCCTTCAGTTGGTTGCTTCGTCTTAAAAACAAAATATTCTGTTATTGCATTTGGCAGAAAAAATAAAATAAAAATACAAACGGGAACAAAATGCTGCTAAAAAAAAAAAAAAACACAACTTAAGAGACATATGCAATAGTGCCAATGTTTTTTTTTTTTTAACTTTTTAGCTATTACAATATCCAGACAGTCAAGCACGCAAACATGTACACACATCCACAAACGCACCCTTTCTCTCAAATATAAGCTGTCAGATTAACATCGTTTCACTTCCCTGACTGGAGCAGATAAGTGTTCAAAAGCAAGCACGCGCACACACACGCGCACACACGCACACGCACGCACACACACACACACAAAAAACACATTTCTCATGAATCTCTCATGGACAAGAAAAAAAAAAGAAAAAAGAAAAAACATTCAACATTGTAGCAATAACACAGACACTCCCGATATCATCGTCATTATTATCTTCATCACATCCTCCTCCTCCAGTCGGTCATACTGTCATCACTCCTTTCATGCACACACAGGCAGGCAGGAGGGCACCTTGTACAGCGAGTAAATAAGTGATCATAGTCATCATTAACGTCATGACAATATATAATAACCAACTTGATTTCTCGAGTAAGAAAAAATACAATAGCGAGGTCAGTGTTTTTGAAGGGAAACAAAAAGGACATCTCTGAATTTCCACAAAGTTTCACACATTTCTCTTTTCTTTTAAAACAGAAACAAATGATAAACAACCGACATACATCAACAAGGAGATACAATTTTGCTTGTCAAATATAAGAGCAGTGTGTAACTGATGAGAAGGTGTGAAGGCTGCTGACATGGCGGGCGTGCGGCCGCTGGTTGTTAGCCAAGGCCACTGCTGTTGTAACATTAGGTCGTCCTGTACGGTCTGTGTAGTTGTGTTGAAGCCGTTTCAAAAAATGGAGGGATTTGTGGAGGATTTGTCAACAACAAACCCAGAGGCATATAGTGCAAGTTTGGCTAATGTTGTTTCGGTTTAGATTTTTCTTCTTCTTTTTTTTTTTTACCCTGGGTCCCATGTTGATGGCATATTTCCACCAAGGTAGAGGTGCCGGTACCTACTAAAAACACTCTCCTTTTCCAGATCTCAAAAGGTTGCTGATCGTCCATTTGACTCAGTAGTGTGGCGCCGTCCCCATTTTAGACAAACTCCAGATCCTTCCCCGCTCTAAAGCTTCCAACATGAGAACTTTGAAGTACGCCAGCCAGGTCTATGAGGGCTCAGTCTGCAAGTCTGAATTTTGAGATTCGACCATTAAATAGCAATACAAAAGAAAATAAATTGTGGCACACTAAAAACAGCAATAGCTAAACTTGTTGACATGTACGACTCTGGCTGAGCCTGTCTACAGTGCATGCCTGAGTGATCGGGTCTCTGAATGCAGATGGTGGGATTTGGAGTAAAAAGACAGAGCTATCCAGATGAGTCCTAAAGAGTTTAATGGATTTCACCTTTTTCCCCGGTTCAAGTTTTACTGTTGTCTTCATTTAAAGTTAAGCGGTTTAATGTGTATGTGTGAAAATAATGTGTGCATGTACTGCATGTTGGGTGACCAATGGAGCTTTAATTCATGTCATCTCTACATGTAAATAAATAGAGTATGACATATGTATTACAACTTGGGTGTAAAATATGTGTGTGTGTGTGTGTGTCAGTCGGCCCCCCCGCCCAGCAGGTCCCCGGGCAGCAGTGAGGCTGGGCTGCCCATCTGGTGACGATCCTCAAGTGCCGGGGAACCCCAGAGGCTACTGCTGGGGTACCCCGCCCCGCTCATCCCACCCATTCCCCCCCACAGACCCTGCCTTCCGGCCTCCACACCTCCGGCCCCTCCCACCCCGGTCCCATTGCTGCTCCACTGGGCAAAGATGCCCAGCCCGGGCCCCTGGGTGGCAGACTGGTCCGATGAGCTGCCTGTGCTGTCCAGACTCTGCCACCCGGAGCTGGAAGGCCCGGCTCCTCCATTTCCTGCTCCTCCAGCTGTGGAGCTTCCTTCTACTCCTCCTCCGCTGCCTCCTGCTCCACCTCTATCGCAGCTCCCTCCGTTACCGTTGGACCCCACTGCGGAGGAGGCTGTCGGCCCGGAGCCTGCAGAGCCGGCTGTGGTTCCTCCGCTCCCTGCTCCTCCTGCCTGGGAATGTGCAATGTAGCGAGCCACATCCTCCTCGCTCACGAACTCCGCCAAGATGGTGGTATTACCCAGAACACACCTGATATACACAAAAGGTCAGTCAGTGACTCTTAAAAGTGTTAACATTTTAAAAGTCTAATAAACGAACGGCAATGAGCAATTTACACTGGATTTTACAATAAACATGTTCTGTGATGCATATTCTTGTTTTCATGTGGTACTGTGTTCATTCTATTTTCAATAGATTACATAATTTAATATTTGTCAAAATACAGTATCAATGAATTTAGTGATGATAGAAATATTTTTCATTTTGGCACAGGCTTGAATTGACTGAGGTTATCAGTAACAAGATGCCTCCTACCATGCCCAAATACTAATGGTATAACAGTGAATAACAGTGAATAATTCAATTCAACGTTAATTACGGTGCCTTCCACAAGTCAGTGTACTTTAAAAAAAAAGGTATAATTTCATACTTTGGGAAATATATCTATTTGCTTTCTCAGCGAATGTCAGATGAGAAGATCGATGCCACTCTTATACTTGTATGGTAAATATGAAAGCTTAGCTTTGCATAGAGACTGCAGCCTGGTTCTGTCTAAAGGTAACTAAATATACCTCTAAGGGCGCACCAAGGGTAAAAATGACACTTCCATTGTAGAGGCTACTGGATTCAGTTACACAGTTACCATACAGACATCCATGCGAGTGATATTAAAAGCATGTTATCAAAACAACAGTCTTACATGTGGAGTGCGCTCTGGGCCTTGGCTGCCTCCTGTTTGGAGCCGTAGCGAATCAGAGCGGTGCCCTGGGTCAGGCCAAGGTGAAAGGTCAGCAGAGGGCCATGCTGCATGCAGATGGTCCTCAGAGTGGAGCCATCAATCTGCAGGAATATGCAAGATAGACGATGGAGAACTTCAATGGAAGAGCGACGGGTTGATGTATGAAATTCAGAGCAGTGCGTCGATCTGGAATTACTTCGGTGTGCTTGTTTATGATTAGTGCACGGAGTGAGGTGAAACAACCCAGCCTGGCTGTATTACAATAGTCACAGCTCTCGAACTTTACATAAATATTAACTAAATAAATAAATATAAAGTCGTTTTTGTAAAGTGTGGTCTGTGCGTTACCTGTGGTGTGAGGTTGCTGAGCACCAACCAGCAGCTTTCCCGAGAGCTGCCATCACTCCAGGTTGAGGCTGCAGAGAAAGAGCAGGGAAACAGGGGAAAACTAAATGTGAGAGAGTTTTCCACATTCCCCGTAAACACAATCGCACTCGGTTTCCCCCCCCCCTCGGCTTCTCAAATGTAATAAACGATGAATGTCTTTCCCTGTTGCTTCCACTAAGGCTAGGCTACACTTCCAAAACAAATGCAAGCGGACTCTTTAGATCAAAAGGGCACTGTGCTGTAGCTCAGCAATCAGAGCCAGTGGTTTTAAACTCCTGTGTACATTTAAATCAGGTGAATATTTCCACAAGCACTGCGCCTGGATGATAAACAGGGACAACTGCTGGTTACAAAACAACATGAAAAATGTGTCGGGGCATTACCAGTGGTGCTAGAGCCGCCGCCCCAGCCCCGGCCAGCCAATCGAGGGGCTCCTCCAGACCAAGGGGAAGGCGATGGCTGCTTTTGACTGGCTAGTCCTGGAGGTGGGCGGGACAGCTGGCTCTGGCTGCTGCCACGGGTAGCTTTCCAGGATTTGTGTCCGATGGGCTCTGGGGGCCAGCTGGTCTTGTAGTCTGTGTACTTTGCTGGAGCGTTACAGAGAAGTGAATGAGGCTCTGGGAGGGGTTATATATACACACACACACTTCTGAATATAATACCAATATGTAACAATACCAGCATTGAAATCAAGAAGAGCTTTCAACAGATAGGACAAAGATGAGACAGAGAAAGCAAGAAGACAAGTATAAGATAAAAGGTCAAGACCGCTCACAATTTGAAGATTGTTAAGATGTAACGTCACTATGCCCACGCCCGAAGAAGCAGCCTTCAAGCCGTATATTCTTGAAGGCTTCTCCTACATCTACTGTGGCTTTCTCTTGTTTGACCTAATCAAACTGCGTCAGGAATACAATTTTCTAGCATTACAACTCTCCAGCTTGTTGAAGCACGTTTTGGAGATGGTGCACGTGGTCCAGTTTTAACTGCAAGATAAAAAGCCACTTTGGTAAAGTTATTGTTATGAAATAGCTGAGCTGTCAAGTAAAATTCACATTTAAGTTGTCTTATATCATTCAGTTATGGACACAAAATTCTTTCAATACATCAAGACAGATCATAATATGCGAGGGACTACCAGAAATAGGGCTGCGACTAACAATTATTTTCATTACCAATTAATCTGGTGATTATTTTCTCAATCAATTCATTCATTCATTGTTTGATCTATGAAATGTCAGGATAGTAATACAAATCTAAATTTCTCACAATCGCGACTTCCTAATGCCCACACCTGAACAATTTAAAAACAGAAACTAAAGAATGTTTGACATTTGAAAAATGACTTAACGGATAATCAATGGGATTAGTTCTCCAAGTAATTTGAGTAATCCAATTGATTGACTAGCAACACACCAGCCCAGACGTGAGATGCTGCGAGTGTGTGGTTACCTGAGTTGTGTGCATTGTTGAGGGGACTGTCTGAGGCACTGTAGGGCCAGGCACCAGGTGAAGGCAGCAAGGTGTTGAGGGGAGGGGTGGAATCTGCAAATAAAGGCATCGACCAACTGCATTAGTCATTCATTCGTGAAAAAATGTCTAACAACTATTCCAAAAAAAAAAACCAAACATATACATTAATGGAGACTTGTTTATTGGCTAAAAAAAAAAGTTTTGTTTATAAAAAGGACAGTTCACCACAGAATAAAAAAATACAATGGTCTCGTCTCATCTCGTCCCTGAGCGCATGCACGCTTCCTTCTGCGTGGTGATATGTTTGGGAGAAAGAAATTAGTTTCTACATGAAACTGCTCCCAACAAGGTCTGTGGATTATCTTGAGTAACCTGGTCATGATTTCTGGTAAGAAACATTGCTGTTGAGTTTTTCAAAATGTATTATATGGCGTCTTGAGCACCACAAGCCCAGTGCCATATAATTCCATCATATTAGAGAGATGGCAGACATCTCTACGGCCGATATCGCCCACACATGGCAACTCGCACCAAAACAAACTAGATTGAAAAATAGCACTATGTATTTTGTTTTGTGGTGAACTTTCCCTTTAATCTGTCTGCAAAGTGAACACAAGCAAATATATGAAAAATAAACAAAAAAAGGGCAAGAAGTGATAAAATAAGGAAGGTAAACTAACCAACTGCTAGATATGGTGTCATCCCACATCTTGTGGTAAGGATAATGAGGCAGTGGAGCTGGTAAATGCTTACCTGTATTGTCTTGTAACAACTGGTGCTCGGTATCATTGAGGTTGGGGGACACTGCATTTCCCATCATGCTCCCTGGGGTCATGTAAGGGTCGGAATCAGGGTCGACACGGTCGATTCCCTTCCAGGGCACACCAGGCTGGAACTCTAAAGAAGAAACACACATGTGGTCTGTTGAAAGCAGTGTTTTTTTATTTATTTCATGTCTCATTTTAAACTAGCTCAGGTTATCACTAGTACTGGGCGGTATGGCCTTAAATTAATATCATGGTATGATTTTGAAGCACAGTTAGGGTTTGTATCAAGGTATAGTTGTTTTTCCTAAAAAGTTAATATAAATGTTTCTGAAGGGGTAGAGCTATCTAGGGGTAGAGGCTATGGCAACTGCACGGCAGAATTTCAACCATCCGAAAGTCAATGTAAAGAGACAACAAATCTAAATCGCACCATGCAAGTCAATGCAACCTCCTTACAGCACAGACATACAGTTCACTCACATGTGGTGTGCGTGTGTGTGTGTGTGTGGCTGTGACGTTACTGTGTGTGCCGGCATAAAAATATCATGCTGCAG
Source organism: Ophiodon elongatus (assembly GCA_016806645.1). Taxonomy (NCBI): domain Eukaryota; kingdom Metazoa; phylum Chordata; class Actinopteri; order Perciformes; family Hexagrammidae; genus Ophiodon; species Ophiodon elongatus. Next base: position 2,295,544 of record JACSYO010001932.1, read on the forward strand.
AGGCACACGTGTGCAAATGTGTTCAGAAAAATATAAGAAACATGTAACTGACTGGCAGATCAGCTGAAAACCAGATTGATTGGTGCATCTCTCTGCTCTACCGGTCAGCACAGTATATCAAAATTCATACCGTAAGGCAAATTCATACCGGTGTACTCTATAGATTCCACCCCTAGTTATCACTTTAACTATAACTTGTCACTGACCAGGGGGCCAGCTGGGCGTGGTGGTAGGCTTGGTACCAATCTTGTTGCCAGGGGTGCGATGCCAGTTGTCTCCCAGCCCGTCCCCAACCATCATGTCATACTGAGAGTAGGGCGAGCCCCCCGGCATCTTCATGGGGGTGACAGGACCTGGAAGGTGGTGATAATGGTTGTTACATCGCTGAACACCAGATGGGTGCACTAATCACCCTAATATGCAAATTCACATCTAATCCCATTAACACGAGCTGCCTCAACAACCTTTCATTTCACATCTTATCAACATTTTTTTTGTATAAATTTAAAAAACATCTCACCGTTTTTGTGGAATGCGTTCTCAGGTGAGGAGGTGTCTGGAGAAGAATGTCCTTCCATCATCCATTTGAAGCGGGACTGCTGAATCCCTAGGTCCTTCATGCCCCCAGGACCCCCAACTGCAGAGCCGCCCAGGTCCAGACCCGGGAGGTTTACACCAGATCCAAATCCTGCTCACAGGAAGGAGGAGACATATAGAAAACTTTGGTTCTTTTTAACATTTATGTATGTATCTGGTGCTACATAAAAATAACATCACCTACCCACCCTCAATTCATCAACAGAAAAGTAGAAGTACAACATATTTCACAGTGCTAAACTGATTGTGGCTTAACCTGTGGTCTCTGGAAAAAGTAGTGCATAAACATTATTTTATGTTTGAAAATAAAACCTGTCTGGGAACAAGCGCTCACCGGAATATGGTCCAAGAGTTTTCTGGTGCAGATCAGCCACAGATCCGGCCAGGCCTGGATGAGGCAGGGAATCGGCCCCCAGCAGTTTGGGACCCCCTCCGCCACCTCCACCATGGTGGGAGGGGGAAAGCTTGGAGCTGCCGCCTAAACCCCCGACCTGCTGCTGCTGCTGCTGCTGCTGCTGCTGCTGCTGCTGCCTCTGCTGCTGGAGCACTGCCATGATCCTGGCCAGCTGACACAACAAAAAACAAGAGTCAGCAGTTGGGAGGAGGAAGTAAAGAAGTGACTAAGGAGTGAGTGATATGTGGTATTTATGTGTACCTGTTGAGGGTCAGCCTGCTGCCGCACATTGGGTGGGAACTTCCTCTGGTTTTGCAGTAGCTGCTGTTGCTGCTGCTGTTGCGGCTGCTGCTGCTGCTGCTGCTGTAGGAGGAGCTGACAAGCCTGAACGAACAGACAGAGCGAAACCGATAACAGACTGAGGAGGAATGAGACAAAAATGCACTCTGCACAACAATTTGCAAGTTTGCACTTGATAAACTATGGAGACTGAACAATAGGTTTTGGGCTCCACTGGGAGTAATCATCACATCTAAATAGTTGGGCAGTGAGTTAGAGCCTGTAGCAAACGTTTGTTTCCCCCAAAATACATTTGTATCACAGAATCTTGTAAAATGCGTGGTTTGAAATAAGTGGGATCCTACCATAACAATGATGTCTAAAGACATTTTATAGTGACAGGGTTCCTACACAGGTTAAATTTCCAGAAAAAATATTTTTCACCCAATTGCTTGGTTTGATTTCATGGATTTTGTGAGTGTTGATGAGTTTAATTTTAGTCGTTCGTTATCAAATTATCAGAACATGTGAGATGCAATGAGAGAAAAAAAGTTGACATTTACCGTATGGGTATACACACACACACACACACACACAATCAGATGTGAAGTATTTAAACATGTCTCTTTCTTTTCCAACATTTAGAGTGAAATTCTCAAACTGTGCAGGACTGAGAAATTCTCACATCATTTCTTCATATATTAACAAACTAAGCCGACCTGTGATGAAACCCTGCAGCGATGTTCAAAGATAAATAGTGCTGCTTCTCACCAACTGAAACTGGATGTGAGGTGGGTAGATGCTGCTGAGCATGGCAATATGCTGGGGGGACAGCTGTGGAGGGAACACACCTCCCCCGACTCCTGCCACTCCTCCCACGCCGCCAACACCCCCCACGCTCCCACTGGGAGGGGGCATCTGCTTCAGCACGGAGCCTGGCACCTGGAGGCAGACACAACGGCAGGCAGACACACCTGTTACCACAAACGCTTCGGTGCGGTAACCACTAGCAACCATATTAGTATACAGCCTCTCCCCGATTAACATCGATTCTCTTTCATGTTCTCATTAACTGTTGTTAACAAGTGCCTCGACCCAAGTGAGTGAATGAAATTGAGTCAATTCCTGGAAAAGACATGCGTTTCACTTTGTGTTCTTCAGAAGTAAGCGGAGGACGCATAATCAATGTTTTCCTGAAGAGAGATTACGCACATAGACATAAGAATCAGACAATTATACATGATGTCAGAAAGTTCACAGCACAAAGACGCCCTCCCCTCTCGATATACTGTGTATATCCCCCACTGGAGCCAATTATAATAAATAACGGTTCCTCCACCATTGCTTCACTGCTAGTTTTCACCTTTAAAATCAATATATGTGAAGTGCATGAAGCTACATATGCTACAAAAGCAATGTCTACATTTTACTTTCCCACAAAATAGGCGTTACGAGCTTATCATAACAACAAGTGCCACGGACATTATTATTATGACTTAAACTTAATTACTTGATTATTAATCAGATAAAAAGCATACTTTTTTTATTGTTTTCTTAAAGAAAGAGAAAACAGTGCTCTTTTACTACTCACTGGGGATTAGAATAAAAGGGAAATGCAACTTGTAATGTTTACATTTATAACTGAAGTGGTAATCCAGTGTCTCTTTGACCTAATTTCAGCTAATTAGCATTAGCTAAATCAGCTGCCTCCATCAGATTTGTGTCCATTTTCACGGACAAATGCACGACAACAGGTTCATTTAAAAACAAGCGTAATGGACAGAAATACCGTCGGTCAATTTTCTCTTTGTTTTGTTTTCGTTAGCTTTGAAATTGGTTCATCAGAACCTGTAATCGTATGCCACTACGTATGAGCTACTTCCTGCCCCCACAGAGACGTTGTCACATCGCGTGTCGTGCATCATACCCAAACTAATCGATGACCAGATTCAATGCCAACTAAGAATGCCTCCGAAACCCGGTTCTAAATGGGAACCGATAAGACAGTAGTAAAGACCCGGAGTATCAATAAGTTCCGGAGCGAGAGATCTGCACAGAAAAGCAACATTGCAAACCTCCTCTCTCTGCAAAAGGGGCGGAGTACGTGTGCGCGCGCACGCACACGCACACACACACACACACACACACACACACACACACACACACACACACACACACACACACACACACACACACACACACACACACACACTTTACTCCAGTAGATGCTGAAAACTCTTGTATCAAATATAATAAAACCCTCACAAGTAAGGGAGGAAACACCAGCAGTTGATCACAACATTTAGCCAACACGCAGAACATAAATGTGCAGAAATGCAGTTTTCGACCGTCCATCCTTGTCCACTGTAGGTAACATTAACAATGCCATACAGAGTTTGATCATAAGAATAGGCTAATCTATGAGCTAATCGCTGAGCTAATTGTTTAGGTGCGACTGTATTTTAAGGATATTGGAACTTTTTGTATATTGTCGGGCTGAGGCTGCAGCCAGGACCCAGTCCAGCCCCTCCCCCCCTCTACCGCCACTGGTCCCAGCTCAAGTCCCTTCACACTAGCAGCTAGAGGGAAGATGACACAGGAGAGTGTCAGAGGGCTGTTACTCGGTATATTGTTCAAGGCCTGCACCCCTTCTCAACAGTGGAGTCAAAGGGATTTAGGCAACAACTAAAGCGTTACTAATAATAACTAATAACTGTCAGTGTATATGGAGTTGTTTAATACTTAGTTATTAATACGGGGAGCAGCGTTGTGGTTAAACTTTATTCAGCCCTTTGCTAAGAATATCGTTTATTTTATATATTTATTTATTTATTTATTTATATACATTTGTTGTTGGCATTGAAATAGTATAGTCTACAATAGTGAGTTATTTAAACATTGCTGCGGTTGCTGCTCAAGAAAGACTATTTGTTTACATACAAATAATAAAGCAATGTTGATTAATTGTCTTTTTCTTTCACAAAATAATCAGAAAGAACCAATTAGAATATCGATAGGGGACCGAACCGATAAGCAGTATGGATAAGAGTACTAGTATTGATAAAATCCTAACGATACCATCCCTAATGCCAACTATTTTTACTATCAATTTCAATGGATTTAATCAATTAGTTGAAGTTGAAGTAATTCTGCTTTTAATTGTTAACTTATCAGCAAAAATGAACTATAAAGATGACTCATCCCACAACCAACACTGTTTAACACCGACAATCAACTCACATACTTCCTGTGTCAGTGTTTAGTGTGAAACATGTCGACAGCTGGGAAGAATACTGGCAACAGAATAAAAGCAAAAGCATTTGTACCTGAGGTGACAGGAACTGATGAGGCACTTGCGCTCGTATCCCTGGGGACTGGTTTATGGGTGGGACACTTGGCTGATGTCTTGACTGAGCCATCCCTCCACTACTGCCAAAGATACTGTGACCGCCCTGTGATCGTAGTTTGAAAATGAAACCTTAGAGGACCCATAACAATGGAGATATATACATGAAAAACATACACAGAACATGACAGACTGGAGGAGTACAATTTGGGGGGATAATTGTATGATTATCTTTCAAAAAAAGAAAAAAGTTCAAGAACCCAATATTAAAAAAAATGGCAGGACAGAAACAAGAGGCGCGGTTCTCTTACTTGTCTAAAGGGAATATTGTGGTTGAAGAGGGAATGGGGCTTGTAGACAGTGGGTGGTGAGTACAAAGAGCAAGGACCCTCCTCCCCAAGGCACCAATCCTGATTGGTCAAAGGCAAGGTCTGTCACAGTGACAGCCAATGGAAGACCAATTTGAGTGGTGGTGAAGGGGGTGTAGGAGAAGAATGAGACAGGGAGGAATGGGGCAGACGAAGAAGAAAAAGGTAGAATAACAAGAGGAAATAAAGAATAGTAAGAAAGGACAAAATGTTATCTAGACATGAGAAAAACATAGAGGACAAAGACTGCTAAGGTGGCAGTGAGACATTACCTTGTCATAGTAGGACCCAGCATCCCCAGGTGCTGCCTCTTTGGAACCAGGTGGACGATAAGCCATCCCCGCTCCTCCTCCTCTTCCTCCCTTCCTTATGTCTCCATTGTAATCATTCATCCCCATCCCCATCCCCATCCCAATGCCTCTTTTCTCCAAATCCATCTTCTTCTCCTGGAGAGAACCCGGAGCCAGGTCGATGTTTGGGCTACTGGGATCATCATTCTGTCCAGCAGAAAAGGCCACCATCATCATCGTGTAAGAAATACACAACCTGCTAAGCGTCTAAACAGTTTGGCTAAAAGTATGTGGGGAGGGTACAAAACAAAGCCTCTGAAAGGAGGCAAGTTTTGACATTTCCCTGCCACAATAACACTCAGGTTCCTTTATAAAATGCAAAGACATGTTTTGTCTTACCAGCAGCCCCATGTTAGAAAACTGTTTGTTGATGGGGCTCATCCACGAGTCTCCTCCGCCAACCTTCAGTGGACCCTGAGAGAAAAACACAAAGCAAGCAGACTATGATTTCACGTTCAAGTTCTACGATGGTTTTAACAGAGAAAATAATTTTTAGATTGCAATAACATTACATACAAAATCAGTAGAAACCATTTTCCCAGAGTTAATTAAACTAACTTCATCTTAGCTAATTTCTGAAATGTTATAAAAATACATCCATACCTTTATTGGAAAAACTAAACTATGCCGTGAATAAATATTTACACACATGAAGATTTGCAGGACCCAGATGTCATGCCTTTTGAAAAAAAAAAAAAAGTTTGCGCTTTTCTTTCATCGAGATCTATTTTCCCCACCCACCTTGCTGGTGGGCTTCTTCCCAGGGTGGGTCTGCCCCCAGCCCCCATTGCTTCCCTGTCCCCAAGATGAGCCGCTTCCCTGGGAGCCGGGGCTGTTCCACATGCCACCGCCGCCTCCCTCCTCCTCATCCTCCCAGCTTGAGTGACGCGTGGCAGCCACAGAGCCCTCTTTATCCCCCCAGCCATCTTGCATAGACTTTGAACCTGAAGGAGAAAAGAGTCATACTTAATGCCACTGTCAAGCTGGGAAGTAATTAACGGATACATTTTTATGTTTTCGACTAGCGGACTATTAGGCATGCCAATGTTCCAAATGCAAGGCACCACATATCTCTAAGTTAACCTGGTACAACCAACATAATCCTCAAAATCAAACTGTATGGGTATCCCACAAACAACTCAACTTCAACTTATTTTTAGCCGTTTTCACCACATTTGCTTAAGTCTTTATTTGCTTTTCTAACCAGATTTGATGGAGTTGGGAGGAGGGTTGCCCCAGGACGCTGTCTTCCCTCCAGAATCGTCAGGGTCTCCCCAACCAGTAGGTGCGTCAGTAGTCTTTCCCCAAGCTGCTGTGCCATTGTCTATTGAAGGACTAGTTGGAGAAGTACCACCCCAACCTGACGGACCTACATCACACACAGACAACACAAGTTAAGTTGGAGAAACCTGGTAGAGACCCTTTGACTAAGGACACAATTGTTTATGCAACGTCTAGAGTGGAGGCACATGCAAAGGGGTTTAAAATTGATTAGGAAACAGCTATTGCAACTCTCTTCCTAAGATGTACTTTTTTGATGAGTTATTTGCTTTGTGTCATCTGGCACATTGGTTTAATATCAAAGCATCTTCTCTACAGTCACAATATTACCCAGAGAATATTCACTGACTGAGCTGTACTCAGTTGGAGCACCCACCGAAGCTACAGTACCGTGGATGACTGCTGTTAATGTGGTTTTGAGGTGAAACTGCAGAGATAACGAGCAAGCGGCTGGCTGAAGAACGACTATGTCTCTAAGTTCTCATTTTGTTTCGCTAAACCTCCATCTTAACCTATAAAACGCGGATCAACCTTTCCCGTGAAAGCAGCAGTTGTAGAATTTCTTAGTTAATTTCACACAAACAATTGATATGGGGCATTTGTCAAAATGCTTCAACTTCTTAAGCTGTCAAACTGCCACAGTTGATTCAGAAACAAACTCCAATTCACACATGACCTATAAATGGGAAACTGCTGTTACACATGAAGCCTTACAGGTAACCCTACATGTGTGAATGCACATAGTTTGTTAATTAAATTTCTGTGTGTACTACTGTCAGAAGATTTCACTGACCAATGGGATTGTTTTCTTATTTCAGGAATCGTATTCCTTCACATTGCGCTACTAACCGATGCTTTCCAATCTCCACTGGATCAACTGCAGTTCTAAAGCTTATGTCCTAAATGCTACTGTAAACTCTGTATCCAATAACTATGATTAATTAATGTTAATCATTAATTTGGCTGATGGTTGTTTACAAAAAAGTAGCTTGTAATGCGAGTTGAAGGTTTTAATTAATATTTCAGTTTTTCTGAAAGCATGTAAAGAAAAAAAAGAAAAATAAATAAGTTTATTAAATAGATTATCATCTTTCCCAAATTAAAGGATTAAAAAAATAAAAATAAACACAGCTAAATTCAATTAACGTATGAATTAAACCTATTTTTTCTTCATGACAACTTTAAAATGAATATATTATGGTCAAAATCAAAGTTTGTGGTGTCTTACCAATAGCTGAAGTTTTTCCAGGTCCATGGCTAGTGTTGAAGTCTCTGTTACCGCCAAGCGCTGCAGCTTGTCTGCTAGGCTGCTGCTGTATTGGAGGTGCCTGCTGTTGCTGTTGTTGCTGTTGTTGTTGTTGTTGCTGCTGCTGCTGCTGTTGCTGCTGTTGTTGTTGTTGTTGTTGTTGTTGTTGCTGCTGCTGTTGCAGCTGTTGTTGTTGTTGTTGTTGTTGTTGTTGTTGCTGCTGCTGCTGCTTAGCCTGAGCCTGAGCCTGAGCTTGAGCTTGAGCTTGAGCTTGAGCCTGAGCCTGAGCCTGAGCCTGAGCCTGAGCTTGGGCCTGAGCTTGAGCTTGAGCTTGAGCCTGAGCTTGAGCCTGAGCTTGAGCCTGACTATGTGGCTGCTGGTCATGTGGCTGCTGTCCAGCAGGGTCGCTGTTCTTATCCCACAGGTTGACCGGCTTGTAGTTGTAATGGGTTGGGTCTCCCCATGCTGATGTTCCATCATCTATCTCGTTCTTTCTGCTTATAGACTGTGGTGATGGTTCCTCCCAGCCGCTTGGTTCAGATCCACTTCCACCTCCTCCGGAGCTACCAGGAATGGGCCCTGAGGTCCAGCCTGAGCTTTGGTTCTGATTCTGGGCTTGAGAGATGGGTTTCCTCCCCCCGACCCCTTGCATAGCCCCTTGGTCCAACGCTGGCTGTCGCTGTGGATGCTGATTGCGGGGCTGTGATTGTTGCTGTTGCAGTTGTGCCTGCGGGCCTGTGATGGAACCCGACTGGCTGTTTGGCATCTGGTGCATTTTGTTTCCTCCACTCCAACTTTGATGGGGTTTAGACCCCATGCCCCCAACAACACCCACCCCCCCTCCTCCACTCCCTCCTCCCCCTGTGCCACCTGCTCCCCAGGTTCTTCGAGGAGCACCATCATCCCAGCTCCCCCAACTACCCACACCTGAATCCCCACCTGAGTTTCCTCCTCCATTCTTCCTGTCATCCTCCCATCCCCCTCCTCCGCTATTTGATTTGGACTGTTGCTCTCCCCAGTCCCGACCTGCCCCAACCTTCTGGCCTGATCCCCACCCACTGCCTCCTCCATTCCCTCCCATTTCTTTCCACCCCCCTGCCCCTTTCTCCTCCTTATTTCCTCCCCAGCCTCCACTCACTGAGTCAGCCTTTTGCCCAAGATCACCCCATCCTCCTCCATTTCCTCCTCCATTTCCTCCTCTACTACTATTACTACTACTACTACTGTCTCTCCATTCCTCATTTCCCCAGCCCTTGGCCTGCTGGGCATCCCCAGCCCCTCCTCCACCCCAGCCTGTAGCATTACCCTGCTGGCTATGTCCTGGCATTACCCCGGACCCCATTCCGGGTCCCGTTGTGGTCACTGGCCCAGATTGTGAGACGCCAAGATTCCTTATGTTGGGGCCTGAAGTTAGTGGGGCTCTCCCAGACAGAGAGGCCCCACTACTGCTACTGTTGCTGCTGCTCTCCCAGCCCTCTCCAGAGGACCCAGCAGATGGAACCAGGGAGGGATTGACCCCTGGACCCATAGAATCAGTGATTAGAGTCCTGGGTCCCCCAGAATACTGAGAAGAACCACCAAGAGAAGATGTGTGTTTTGATGTAGCTGATGATGATCTACCTTTACTCTGTCCTCCATGTTCTTCAAAGTCCCAGGATGTGTTTTGTCGGATCTGTGTTTGGCCCCAGCCTGTGTTGGACAGGACCCGAGGGTCCAGATCAGACCGGCTGAGCAGGTTTTCTAAGGCAGCTTCAGCATTAGGTTCAGGGTGGGGAGGACGACTGTGTCTACTGTTAGGCCCGCCCCCATTTCTGGAATTTCCACCACTAGATGAAGATCCTCCCTGTGCTCCCTGTAGTTCTACTCCTCCACCCCATTCCCCTGTTTCACTCTCCCCCTTGTGATTGTCCCAAGCTCTGGTCATAGTGGTGGCTGTTGAGGAAGAGGAAGAGGTGGCAGGGGGATTGCCAGCTGTGCTGCCCCCACTACTGCTGCTGTTACTGCTGCATGCTCCACCAATTCCCTCACCTCCTGGATTAGCTCCACCAATAGCAGTGGAGCTCCCACCCCAATCACCACCAGAAACTCCTCTCTCTCCTCCTACTCCTCCTCCTCCTCCTCCTCCTCCTCCTCCTGATGACCCCCACCCTCCCTGAGATACCCCGGAGGTTTGACTACTGTTTCCCTCAGTTCCAGCACTGCCCCAAGCACTAACCCCACTAGTGGAACTCGGATACCCCCAACCTGAGGTCCCATTATCTCCTTCAGCAGCTCCGAATCCCCCTGTGACACCTCCTCCAGCCTCCCATCCATCAGTCCTTGAGGCACCCATTTTGGAGTTAGCTGCGGAGTAAGAAGACTGGCCTCTCCATGAGGAGGCAAGGCTGTGGTCTCCCGCACTCATCTCGCTTCCTCCCACACTACGGTCCATTCCTGCCCCAATCCCTTCCCCCCCTACGATTTTTGGTCCCGCTGATTCGCTGTCCCACTTCCCCCCTCCCATCTCTCTGTCTCTGGATTGCATTTGGTGAAGTTGCCGCTGATGGGTGCTTGATTGATTCACAGATAAAGGTGGCTGACCCCCCAGAACCCCGGCTGCCCCGCCTCCCAACGCCAGGCTCAGGGAAGCAGAGTTGTTGGCAGATAAAGACCCTCCAGGGCCCTGGTGATGGAAGGAAGACGGACCTCCTTCCCCTGCAGCAGCGGGCCCATCCTGCTGCACCAGAGCAGGCCAGGCCGAAGGGTTGGCATTTGGATTGAAGTTGGCACCTGGAATCCCACTGCTGCCGTCGACGGGGCCACTGGCATCATGGCTCCCTGGCACAGCGGAGGCTTTGGAAAGTGAGGAGGGTTGTTGTAGCAGAGGCCCAGCTGCAGCTACTGCATTCCCTCCTCCAAGATGACCCTGGGAGGCAGCCATCCCCCACGCCACACCGTTGGACGACTGCATACATTCATTGGGCAAAGAGAACGAGGAAGTGGGTGAGGATTGGTTGCCAGAGGCACTAATGCTGTTCACAGGAATTCCGTTGTTGCTGCTGCCCCCTCCAGCCCCAGTGAAAGAAGCTCCTACCCCTTCACTGCCAGCGATGCTAGGCCACTCCTCCAGGTCGTTGCCATCAACGATCACCTTCTCCCTGCCCTGAGAGGAGACCTGGCTGCCTGAGCTTGCCCCCCACATGGAATTTGCATAATTAGAAGTAGTAGTAGAAGCAGCAACTGATGAGGTGAGGGCCAATGAGGAGGAGGCAGCTGCACCAGAATCTGAAAAAGCAAATCCCACAAGAGAGAAACTTTAGGGGTCAAAAGGAAACGTTAAAGAAATTATCTTAACATAAAACGGATCGATTCTAAATGTGACCAACAGCGACCTACAAATTTACCTGAGACAGCAGCCATGTTTGCATTGGGGCCATCCCCTCCTCCTCCTCCCCCTCCCAGCAGCATGGAGGACAGTGGCGGCTGACCCCTCTTCAGTAGCACTTTATGGTCCTGCTGGCAGCGGAATCGCGGTGGCACTTCTCTCGGCATGTAGCGCGGTTGCTGCTGAGGCGCTTGGGCTCCGCCTCCGCTACTTGTACTGCCGTTTCCAGCAGCACCGGGGCCGCCAGCGGTGGAGGAAGAAATGGTGGTGGAGGTTGGCTGTCCGTTGGCCACCGCCAGGCGCTTGGCATTGTTGCCGCCCTGTGACGGGGAGGCAGCACTGCCAGGGCCCAAGGTGGCTGGGGATGGGGAGGCAGAGGGGGTGGGTCCAGGGCTGGGGGAGGCAGAGCTGCTCTGAGTGGCAGGAGACTGGGCAGACACCGGCTTGGTCAAGTCTGGCACTGCAGGAAGAGCAAGGCAGAGAGAGAAATGGATAGGATGAAATTGAGCATAATTTAACAGAGTAGATCTTGGTAGAACAGTGCACAATTCCTTTTCTGTAAATGCAAGCACTAACCAGATGAAGTAAATAAGGAAAAGGGAAAACGCTACAAAGCATTAACTGACAGCCTTTTTTTCTACTTTAAAACTAAAACATACAAGTATTGCAAAAGCCGAATAAGACAAGCCATGAAATATTGTTGATTTTAATTAAGTGTTTAACCATTAAGCGACAGTTTTTAAATGCTGATCCCCAATGAATGCAAGGCACTAATCCCGTCGGTTAGCGAGGGTCGGTTATTCTAAATTAGCATCCGCAGTGGCAGAGAAATTGTGTTCCAAACAAAAATAACCACAATTTACATATAACCAGTTAATTTGGACAAAAAAAACAACTGAAAATAAAAGATTAAATGTCATAACACATATAAGTGAACTTTGGTGAATATTGCAATCACCTGACTGCTTACCTTTGTTTTTTTGTTCTGTGACCTAAAATGATGAGAAAAAACACATTAGTTACTTAATCATTCTTTTACAGCATCGTGAGGACACCCTGAGATTTTTTTTTTTTTTAATTCATTCATTCATTCATTCATTCATTCATTCATTCATATGTCAAACCTCAGTACAACAAAATGCGCTGAGCAAAGATGAAAAAGAAGAGACAACATGGGGTTCACAAGAAGTAATCTGTGGTTGTGGTTAGATAAAGAAAACAGTCTATCAGTGCCTGTATAATAAATACATCACATTGAGGCTTGTTAGGTCTTCTAGTGTTCTTGTAACTCGGACAGACGTAATTCCAACATTATTGTTGACTCGTGATTTGGTTAGTACCATTTCATATTCTCAAAACAGTGCAACCTAAAACTTCAGAATGGAGCGCAAAGCAAACTTGTTTTCTAAGAGAAAGTTTTTAGTGATTCTGAATTGCAATCACTATGCCTTCCCCATAAACAGCAATTTCACGTGAACTAAAATAAAATACACAAATGATTGACATCACGTTAAACATTACCACATGCAATTGACATCCATTTGAATGGTGATATAACATGTGACAATGATGAATACATATCATGAACATATTTTCAAACCCAACATATGATAATTTGATGTGAATTCAATCTATACAACTAGTACAGGACAGTGGGGCCTCATATCTATGAATGGCACACTTCAAATGTGCAATATCCGAGATTGGGAGCATGTTGAGTGCCTCTCAACGGCTCTCAACATGTCAACGATGAGCCAGCGGCTCAGAGCTAATGCTGCTTACAGCGCTAGCAGTGCAATCTACGGCAAAAGTGCTGACAGAGCAAACAGTGTTTACCTGAGGGGAAACTGGGGGGTGGGTGCTACGCTTCCGTGACAATGCTGTCGGTCGGGACGGCGTTATCAGCTATGACCTCCATATGAGAGCAGAGCAGTACAACAGCCGTAAGCTAGCCAGTGGGTCACGCTCACATGCACCAATAGCACTAAAACCTTGTGCGGCCAGCCTGGCTATGTCAACAAAGCATTGAGACACTGGAATAACAACACACACAGAGGGAGAGCAATTTCATTCTCTGCTCAGACAGACATTACTCCAATATATCGTAACATGGCAATAGTTGTTTGCTGCTTCATTAATGTTCAGAATGTTAGAGCTCCTTTAAGGACAACACAATTGACTGAAACAAGCACAATAGTTGGACAATAATGAATCTATTTGTGCCTCCTATCCGCTCAAATGTATCGACCAAACCACTGCTATCGTGGAACTGGGCTCCAATAGTGGCCGATGGCTGCGCAGCCGCCACCAGTCGAGCTAAGACGTACATAACCTGATGTACATAGAGGCTCCATACACAAGAGGTCCACTTTTGCTGCTCCAAACTATCTTCGTTATATTGACCATAAAAAAAAAACATTAACATCCAAGTAAAGTTCTTTCATGAGTTCTATGGAACCACTTTTTTTATGTGAATGTAAACTGATCAGAAATACAGCTTTTAAATTGGAAAACATGAAAACAGTATAATCCTAAATCATCACAAACATTAAACAACCCCAAATAAGCAGAAATAGCACTTCTAACAAAAATATCTAACTATTGTTCAACATGGCGCTGCCATATGTTTGTTCAATGGTGTCCAACCCAGATGAAGGAGTTTGCAAGTAATTTTGTACATGCTCACCTTCTGAGAGGCTTCTCTTTTCCTTTTGTCGTCTTTTTTCCTTTTCTTGTCTTCCATGAACTACTGCTCCTGTCCTGATACTCCTTTCTTCTGGAGAGAGAAATTTTTTTTTAAAAAAAAGGTATTCCAAAATGTCGTCACACATTCACCGTTTTTAAATTCCCAAGAGCCACTGGCTCTTTACTGTAAAGTAAATCCCTGCAAAAAAACATTGACCAATATTTAATAATGACTGCAGCAAGAATCAAGAGAAAAGACAATGTAACAGTTGTACTGTGGATGGAGGCCACGTGAGCTTCCATTCATGTGTATAAGCGACAATGGACTGCATGCTTGATCGGATGAATCAGCCATCAGGTGCTAGAGCTAAGAATACTGCTGGACATGTGGGCAACAAACAGTAATTATCCCCATCATACGCATGCAGAATGCTGTAAGCTGATCACACTGGTAGGGTCAACCAATTTAGACAGTTTACAAGGGGCTTGATTGATAGTCAGCCAACTCATCTTGTAAGCAGACTGAGTGAGTCTGCATATGGCTAATGAAACCATAACAATAAGTGACAAACTGGAGGTTTGAGACCCACGTTTCTGCTGTAATTGTTTCTAAAATGGAGTGTGCACAAATCTTCCAGATTACATGTAGGCTCTTTAACCCTCTGAACCCCAAAACTCACCGGTGGGATGGAAGAGCATATTTTCTTTAAACAATCTCTAAAAGTACACCATTTATCATACCCAAAAGCTGTAATAACCATAATTATCGTCAGATTTTTATCTTTCTGATTGTCCGTGGACACATTATGTGTGACGAATGCTGCCGTCAGAAAAAGCAACCGAAATTAAGCTCAATTGTGATATTTACCCAAAAACATTGTATTCTACAGGTATCATTTAAAAAATTGCCCCAAATAACAGGTTTACTACAACCAGATCCTGTAAAAAACATTAAATTCTGCACTCCTCAGTGCAACTAGGAAGCCATGATTGACTCGGCTAAGACCAACAGTCTTGTAACAAAGATTCTGTGAAACTTTTACTGAAATGTAGGAGTTGTAAGTAGATGTTGTAAAAACAGCTCAATCTATATAGCATGTGGAGCCGCCATTATTTCCAACTTTGGAAACACTTTTGGCAATAACTTTCATTTATGGCATTGTAATTGTGTTACAAAAGAGATTTTTGAGTTATCGCTACTTCTAGCCATGGTTGTGCCGTTTCCGTAGAGGCGTAAGACTTTTATATTGCAGTGAAAATCAAGACCAGAGGGAAAAATGTGACAGGAGCGAAAAAAGACCCAAAACTGATTGGGGTTCAGAGGGTTAAAGGGAAAATGTACCGGTTTTCAACCTTATCGCTACCTAACTATGTCAGGCATATAGTGTGGAAACTCTGTCTCTCTGGGGCGCAGCTGCAAAATCTGTTGTACAGTGTAGATATTAGTGTTTTGGCTGACTCGGATATTCATCGGTATTCAGGCGAAGAGAGGCCGCTAGAGGCTGTAGCTGCTACGGGGCGGATATGGCCGGCAGGGACCCACCAGAATCTGAGCTGCGGAGAGCAAACACCGACTTGCTCTGCGATACAACAGAAATGGAATAATTCTGCTGTAATGAATGTCAGCGTGGGCAGTTTCTGTTGGATGCCGATGCCAATGACAACTCGGTGAGAACGAGCTGTGTGTGCGCATTGCTATGCATGAAAGTTTTCCTCTTCACTGGGACAAAGGTGTGCTCTAAACCTTTGTTATTTGTCAGACAAAGCGAAATTGTCACTTGTATGCAATGCATCCTGGTACATGTAGGCACAGCCCGTACGGCTCTGCAGCAGGAGGGATCAGCTTATTCAGTCGATATAGCACGCACTGGGGAATTTATTTCTTCAGTGGACTACATTTACCATCAGCACTGATTGGACATCCACCTAAAAGGTGGCAAATGTTCCCCTTTAACAACCATAAGACAAGATAAACATGCAATACAAGAACACCAACTAATGCCCTGTCATTAAGAGCCTCAATAGAAGAACATAGAGCAGGCTGACATGGACAAATCCAAATAACTAAAAACTTTAGTTAGATACCTCTATATGGATAAATATTGATATAACTGCAGTGCTTTTTTAGGGTTTGATTTTGACACCTAAAGATATATTTTTTTGAAGAAAAAAACAATTGATAGCCAAACAGGTAATGATAGTCACTGTTAATTGAACTAATATTGACACTTTACCGTAATGTAGCAAGAAAAGCACACATGCAATACACCAGTATACTAGAATATACTGGCAATAACCAAAATCCCATAGGATATCAAAGCTCATCATACCATGTGGAAAATAGTCAGTTTATCCATTTTCCAGCTTTTAAATGCAAACACTGGTGAAAGTGGTAGGCCCTGACGGTGTCTATTTTTAGTTGGTTTCGTTTCTGCTTAGTGCCATAACACTTTCAACAGGCAGGAATCCTTGGTTGACAGACAACGAACCCGACATCCTTCCTGAAGCCTTCCTGACCTCAGGCCTGGTGCGCCAGAAAGACAGACCTGGACATTAAGTTATTACGAGATTTGCACTCAGCTCTGTCCAGCCACCATTTAAAATCAGGAATGTAACGTTTAACGACACCAGCTAACTAATGTGTCCTGTCAACGGTATCACACGCTCATCCGCATTAAGCTAGCTAACCTTACAGCGTTGGAAGAGCTGAGCTTTCGGGTGATACAAATGTTAAAGTGTTCACCAACAATCGAAGATACGGGTGATTAAAACCGCCTGAGCTAAACTGAACCGCCATCAAGCGGTTAGCGTTCATACCGCCTCATCCTGTACTTAGAAGTGTGTACAAGTTAAACAGCTGCTGGTGAAATGTCTCGATGGCTAACATTAAGGAGTGGTTTCTGTTCATACTTGTAAAATACGCAGACACCGAGCAGCGCGCACGTTAACGGCCAAGTTAACGTTAACGAGCGCAACCGACTGTCAACCAATGTAACGTTGTGTTAACTAACGTTGCTCTGCTCTGTGTACACAGCGGTCCTTGAGCCGCACATCCACAACCACAGACACGGCTAGCTTAAAGCTATCGACCGTTAGCTCAGTGAGCTAAGTTACCGACTGACAGAAGCTACAAGTAGCCAGGCTAACGGCGTTAGCTTGGCGAGCACGTATTGTGGCATTTCATTGACGGATATGTTGCAGTCATTTTGCATGCAAAGCACATATGAAATGTTAAAACGATGAGAACTATCACGCACACGTCCAGATCACGTTACTCACCTCTGGAATCACATATGAAGAAAAGCTCGCGTGCTAGCTAGCTTAGCTAAAGTGCTTCAGTGCGATTTTTTTTCTAGCTTTTTGAGGCATTCGTCGTGGCTACAAGAACAGCGACGCCTGAGCGGACAGTCAAGTGAGTGGCAGATGATGAGAAATGCACGCGTACTAAGCTACTGGATTGTAAATAAGTACTGACGTTGTAATAGTGTAAACCCTAATGTGCAGAAGAATTTAAATTTCAAAGCGCTGTGGAGTCAGTCGGTTGACGGGCGGCCATTTTGCTGCTGAGCATGAAGCGTCTCCAATGGCCAGCCTGTGGCAGCTGCGTGGAAGCCTTCTGACTGGCTGACTCCTGCCGGGAGGGATGCATAAAAGACTAATTTTGACCTTCATAAAGTTTTGACAGTCAAACTTTGCACCACTGTCCATGGCTTATAGGTGAATAGTCTTCACGAATGCATATTTTAAATGCGCCACTACACACTTAAACAGAAGCGCCTTTCTCGGAGATTAACATAAATCATAAACGGCGCTCAAAACTGTCTCTTGATAGCAATGGGTCCGAGAAAAAGAGGAGCAAGGAAAAGGAAATCCGAGGAGGCGTTGGGAGGAGAAAAGGAGGGAGAGGACGCTGAGGAGAATGAGGCGGAGGAGAGGAGAGACAGGAGGAGGAAGGATCGTAAGAATGAGAAATACATTGGAGCTCATGTAGGGATTCAAGGTAAGGCCTAATGCCATCTTGTTAGGGTTTAAGTAATTAAAACCTACACACACACACACACACACACACACACACACACACACACACACACAAACACACTTCTTGTGTCGCCTCTTTTCTATGCCTCCAGGTGGGATATGGAAAGCAGTGGGGTCCTGCACCCAAATGGGTGGCAGCAGTTTCGCCCTGTTTCTGGGCTCCCAGCGGTCATGGAAGAGGCCTGCACTGGACCAGACAGCTGCAGCCAGGTTTAGGGAGCAATGTTCCCTACAGGAGTATGACCCAGCTCACATCCTTCCTCATGGGTCCTACTTGATGAACTGTGGATCTCCTAAAGAGGGTTTGTCATACAACGATGGATGTCTTCTACAAATTCTGTCCTTGACTTATCTCCCATGCTCTCTCCCACTCAGTGACTCGCTCTTCCAACCGTGTCGCCTATCCTCTGACAACCTCCTCTGTTTTGTGTACCGTGTTGCACCCAGATGTGTTTGAGAAGAGCCGGGCACTGCTGGTGGATGAGCTCAGCCGCTGTAGCCTCCTGGGCCTCAGCCTCTACAACTTCCACCCTGGCTCCTCCCTGGGCTCCATCACCACTGAGCAGTGTGTGGAGAAGATAGCAGGAGCCATTAACCACGCTCACCAGCAAACACCTGCTGTGGTTACAGGTACAGTTGGTGGACAAAATAAAAAATAAAAATGGCCTGTGATATGCTGTAGCCCTGCAGAATTTTCTTTTTGAGACTGTCAGAGGTATTGAAACAACTCAAGGGTTATTTATGTGGTGTATTTGTAATGTTCAAAACATCTGCTTAAATGTACTTTGTTCTGTGATGATGAAGGTCAATCTGCGACTACTGTTCCTTTTATACTAATGTATTTTGCTGGGTTTGTGGCTGATGCATCTGCAATTCATGAAGGGACTACTGTAAAACATAATTACCAAGACTGGTACTCCAACAAGGCATATTCAGTTAAAACTGGCAGTGCTTGCCAGTCAAAGGTCTTAGAATTAGTTTTAATTTAAAAAAAATAAAAAATAGTTTCCAAAAAAGACAGAGGTAAACTAAGGGTAGATAATCACTGGTGTAAGGGCACCAACTACAAACACTGCAAACTGATGTCATATAGCATCAGGAAATAAGTGTCAGATAACCACAATGACACAGAGGAAACTGGCAAAGACGAACAGTAGAGAACCTCACCAACACTGACCCACTGATACTGTGTAACACTACACACTAGAGCCTCCACAATTCCAGTGACTTTAATCCAGACCTCTTGGTGGCTTTGTCCAGCAGAAAACATTTTGAGCTTCACTGGACTCTGAATTTACTGCAAGACAATGCTTTATTGAGTCTTGTGAACGCAGCATACCGAGAGAACTTCGCTGCCAAACCAAGTGCACACATATTAAAATCCAATGTGACCAAAATCACAGTTGGTGGGTTAATTCCTTTGAATGTAATTAAGAAAACTGGTCTTTAAAGTATTCTTGACCTTATTTAGGAGGATTCATATTATACTACCACAAGTCAGTTATCAAAATAATGGTCACGGCATCATGTCATACAAAACCATTTGACCTCAGACTGACTTCTGTGTTAATACATAACTTACAATTTGCGAAATTGACTGCAGGCTTGACACCGATGTTGCATTACTTGCGATTCATGGCCACAGTCCTTTTGACTTGCATACCCCAAATGGTGGTGTGATAAATTTACACTACAGTGGAATGCCTGCAAAACACCTGCGGCGTTGTAGCAGGTTAGGGGTAAATATTGGAGTTGAATGGGTGTATCCAAACTGATATTGCCCTTTTCTTCTTTTGCCGCCCATGTGGTCAGTGTTGGAGAACATGAGTGGTCAGGGCAGTACGCTGGGCGGTAAATTCTCTGAGCTGAGGAGCATCATAGACAAAGTGAGAGACCAGACCAGAGTAGGAGTGTGTCTGGATACCTGTCACGCCTTCGCAGCAGGTGAGAGAAACCATAGCTTTATCTTTCTGTCCCACAAAATCAGAAATTAAAAAGGGAAAATAGTTTCCCGCAAGTTCATAGTTTGCTCAAAGTCCATGATGTAAACCTGAAATCTGCTCGAAATCCAAGCCTTTATATATCTAAGCTTCCATTAGGGCTGTGAGTGTTGTTTCTTGTCTTGGTAGGATATGACGTGGCTGCAGAGGGAGGAGTGAAGGCCATGCTTGACGAGTTTGATCAAGAAGTGGGACTCCACTATCTTAAAGCCCTCCATCTCAATGACTCCAAAGGTACAGCCAGGACTTTTACACACAAATATCACATACACAGATTAGATCGATGAGTTCATTTTATTTTGTTTGCAGGTAAACTAGGCTGTAACCTCGATCGCCATGAAGACATTGGTAAAGGTCACATCGGAATCTCTGCTTTCCGAGACATCGTCAATGAGCCCAGACTGGACAACATCCCTCTGATACTGGAGACACCTGGACGGTGAGATAACTGCAGAGACAAGGAGTCTGTTGTTGTGAACAATGAGTAAATATGGTCTTTACATTGGAAAACACATCTTTATTTATTTACAAAATGAGAATATAATGGAGAAGACTGCATAGTCTGTTCTGACTGTCATATGCTTTTTTTTTTTTTAAGTACAATAAATTATTTATAGACGCTATTGCACTGGCTCAGTTTGAACATGACCGTTACGTTATATTTCTCCACAGGCCAGGTTTCGAGTATGCTGAGCAGATTGAACTTCTGTATTCCCTCTACGAGAAGAAATAGTTAGCACCTTTACTGAGGAATTGGCCCTGCTAAACTGAACCAAACCTCGGCTCACACGTCTGCTAAGAACTGGACTGCGTTTGTCAAGGACCAAAGTGGATGGGTTGTTGTAAATCAGTGTGAACAGTTATGAACATGAGTTAAATAAAAGTGTTAAAAGTTGTCATTAGACTTGTTTGGAGTCGTCTTGTTCACAATGAGCCATTAGAGGGCAGCAAGAACACACAACACAAACCCTCAATGTGATGCCAAATGATGCAGGCAGAGATGAAAACATGAATACAAATCCAACTTGCATGTACATTTGCATTTGGCAATTTTTAGGACCAATACATTTTTATTGGTAGCTTTATTTTGCTTCTCTGACATGTTGACATGTCATTATTGGCAGAACTCAGATGGCCCTTGAGTTGATGACTGTAACAGAAAAAGCTTGAGGCATCATTTTCTGAATGATATCACATCAGGTTGCCGAGGAAATTTAAACATTCAAGGATTTTGGTGATTTTTTTTGTTCTTAAAAGGAACATTGACAAAGTAAGAAAGATATCAAACATTAAGGAACAAGCATTAGGATGTAGGATATATAGGAAATATCAGTATATACACTCAAACAGATATTTGGGGGGGAAACACTTATATGGCATGAAATTAAAAAGAATTGTCACTGTGTTAAGAAGAGTTAAGAAAACGGGAAAAGGTAGGGGATGGTGCTATCATCACTGTAATCAACAGTTCATGGTGGGCATAAGTACTGTTACTCAAGTATTGTTCCTAAGTGCAATTTCTAATATATGCTAGTTCAGTGTGTTGTGTGTGTTTTTCTTACTGGAACTGCATATTGTTATTTCTTTAACTGATATGGATAGGCAAGTATTTGTTTTGCCTATATTTTCCTCTGGTCTTGGGGGTTTCCCAGCTAAATAGCTGTAAATGTAAGTAAATGGGATTGTTTTTGTTTGTTGATGATACCAGTCGAGGCTATTCCCTTAATAGTGTCAGTCTTGCTGATGTATCCGTAACTGTGTTGCTATTTTATTGTTTATTTTCTGTGGCCTTTATCAAATAGCAATTTTGTGCCTGATCACACCAGCATATGTTCCTCCCTTAACCCTAGACTAGGTTACAAAACTACCTCCTCCTTTGGACAACTTCCTGGCTCCTCAGTATCTCGACAGAATAGGACAGCTTTTCTTTGGTGTTCCACCTAAACAGTCCCCATCATACGGTGGACTGCTATGTGAGTGAACCAAGACTTTGAACATGAGAGCAGATTGAGCAGAAAATCTGAGAGCATTATTTACACAAATTACTGATCATCTGTAAGATTAATTAAGTTTTGCTCCCTGTATGATCTCATCACTGTTAATCACACTTTTAAACCCTCAGGTTTTACAGATCAGGTGTGCTGCATGCAATTTAAAATCCTTGTATGCACAGAATTATGATCACTGTGTTGCATTCTGCAGGAAATCTGCTGAACAGCCAGATGGGTTCGGGCGAGGAGGATGACACAGGTGAAGAAGCCCAGGAGGACTGTTTCTCCGGTCCAGGGCAAAGGAAACTTAACATTACAGAGGACACAGGAGAACTGTGTCTCCGGTCCAGGGCAAAGGAAACTTAACATTACAGAGGACACAGGAGAACAGTGTCTCCTGTCTAGGGTAAAGGAAACTTAATATTACAGAGGACACAGGAGAACTGTGTCTCCGGTCCAGGGTAAAGGAAACTTAACACCGCACACTGTTAACTTTACGGCCGGACTACTGGGAACATGACATCTTTTCTTGAGGTAAGAATAGCAAAATAAAATTGTTACAGTGAGAGAGTTAAAGCTTTCTTAAATGGTCGATGAAACCTTAAGTTTTCTACATGTGACTGTGGCTTAGTGGTGAGTAGGGTCGTCTTTCAATCAGAGGATTGGCAGTTCGATTCCCTGGTTCCACTAGCCCATGTTAATGTGTCCTTGGGCAAGGCACTTAACCCCAAATTACTCCCGTAGCTGTACCTATGGTATGTGAATGTGTATGTATGTTATCTACTACTGATGGGCAAGGGGCAAGTAGCACCTTAGCCCCCCCCCTCCAAATCAGTGTATGAATGGGTGAATGATGTCATGTAGTGACCATTTTACATCAGGTTCCGGTAGCGTGAGGTTAACCTCTGTGAGCTACATTTTAATTTGAAGCTTTGTTTTCTGCAGTTCTGTGTCGCCCTTTGAGTCAAGAGTAAGTTAACATAACGCTAGCTCTCTAATAGTTGAGCGTATTTACTTTTCTTTAACATAGGTTATGGGTTTCTGTGTTGAACATTAGCTAACGTCAAGACACAGAACAGCTAACAGCTCCTTAGAAGGAGCTTCTTTTTCATGTTCAAATCTTCATTTACCGCTCACATCAGATGAGGGAGTCTCCCTCAGAGTCACATGTTCTAAGTGACATTAGTGATGGTCAGATATTCAAATCCAATGATTTTTTAAAATCAAAATCCATCATGCTTCAAGCTAGTACTACACCAGGATGTGTTTGAAGTTGTTAACCCTTTAGGCTCTGCAAAGACAATACATAATGTATTAGCTGTCAATGTATCTGATGCTAATTTGCCATTTCAATTTATGCAAGACCAGTTTGTACAGATAATTAAGACTATTTACTTTTATCTTGTAAAATTTAATAAATTTGCTTCTGCCACCTCTCAGACATTGCAATCAAACTCGAGTGGTTGTGGACTTGGATGGGAACAACTTTCTGGCCTTTATGACACCCAGGAAAACGGTGAGATTCTAATCCATTTAAATGCCAAAAGCAAGAAGTTTTTGTTTTTAAAAGATGATTTTTTTTTGGACAGCAGAAGGGAGGGGGGGGGGGAAAGAGAGAGAGAGAGAGAGAGAAAAAAAAAAGGGCTAACCAGGAATCAAACCTGGGCCGCTGCGATAACATGTGGCACGTGAGTGTGAATTTAGCCATTTCATTTTAATTTACAACCTTTGCATTGAAAAGAGTAAAAGTTGATGCTTGAGATAATTTGAATTTTTTACCTAAGAGGATGTATGTCCTCTCCTCGTCTTTTATCTCACTCTTTAAGAATAATAGAAGAGTAATTATTCCCAAATACTGAATGCACATAAACTGTACATTTGGGATGTTAACTAATCCTACAGTTGTAACTATATCATGTGTGGTATATTGCAATATTCTAGAACCAGTCATTCCCAAACACTGGGTCGGGACCCACAGTTTTGTTCGGGTCGCCAAATAAATTAGCAGAATTTCTTCCATATTCTTTTATTTAACATTTACATCTGCACGTGAGGCAGCGTAAATGTTTGTATTGTTCTCATAACTGGAGCCTTCTTATAATATTGAATCTAATACAAAAAGGCGCACAGTCTGTTTGTTTTACTGGTGAGAGTGTCACGGCCGGTGAAAAGGCGGAGGCAGGACCCAAGCGCAGACTCCTGATGACACGGTGGTTTGAGCAAAATGCTTTAATTACTCACAGGCGAGAAACACACGGGAACAGGAACGGGAACAGGAACACAGGATGCAACAGCCAAAGAAAACAGACATACGGACAAGGAGGCACAAGACAAACGAGGCTTAAATACACAGGAAGGTGCAGGAGGATTCAATTAAACAATCACAAGGACAGGAAGTGAAGGGACCCAGGGGAACACAAGACAGGGAACTCATCAAAAGACAAGTGACCCCCCCCCCCCAAGGGACGGATCCCAGACGTCCCTTCAGTCCGTGGTCCTAGGGTGGGTGGAGGGGAGCCGGAGGAGGGACTGAGGGCAGGGTGGAACACGCTCCGGAGGCCGCACGACCACCAGACATGCTCCGGGGGGCGTGGCTCCGGAGGGCGACCGCCAGATGGGCAGACGCGGGACCGGGACCTTGGGGAGCAGGGCCAGGACACTGGGGGGCGGGGCTCAGGGAAGCAGGACCGGGGCTCCGGAGAGCGTATTTCAGGGGAGCGGAGCTCACGGGAGTGGAAATCCAGAGTCGGCCGGGCCACCAACGGGGAACAAGGCTCCAGAGTCGGCCGGTACGCCGACGGGGAACAAGGCTCCAGAGTCGGCAGGCACGGCGACGGGAAGCGGGGCTCCGGTGTCGGCCGGGCAAACCGACCGGAAGCGGGGCTCCGGTGTCGGCCGGGCAAACCGACCGGAAGCGGGGCTCCGGTGTCGGCCGGGATACCGACGGGAAATGGGGCTCTGGTGACGGAGGCGGGGAACAGGAGTCTGGAGTCGTGGAACAGGAGTACGGAGCCAGAGGCGGGGCACCGGCGTCCGGAGCTGGAGGCGTGGAACAGGAGTCTAGCGAGGAGCATGGGTGCGGAGGCGTTGAACAGGAGTCCGGAGCCGGAGGCAGGGAAAAGGAGTACGGAGTTGGCCGCATCACAGGTTAGGAACCGGTGTCTGGAGGGGGTCGCGGCACCGACAGAGCGCGTGGAGCTGAAGGCGGCTGGGAACCGGAGTCTTGAGTCGGCCGCTGCGGGAACCGGGGTCGGCTGCAGCCCTGAGACAGCAGGGGGAACCGGGGTCGGCTGCCGCTCAGAGGCAGCAGCGGGATCAGGGGTCGGCTGCGGCTCGGAGGCAGCAGCGGGCACAGCTCGCCGCTGCGACAGCCTTCTTAGTGACTCCCACATGTCCCTGACTAGCTTGTCATGGTGGTCCCCCATAAGGTTCTCTAGAGCGCTAAGGCGCACGCCAGTGTCTGCTGGGTCCATGTTGTGGTCCGTAAGTACTGTCACGGCCGGTGAAAAGGCGGAGGCAGGACCCAAGCGCAGACTCATGATGACACGGTGGTTTGAGCAAAATGCTTTAATTACTCACAGGCGAGAAACGAACGGGAACAGGAACACAGGATGCAAAGACCACAGCCAACGAAAACGGACAAGGAGGCACAAGACAAACGAGGCTTAAATACACAGGGAGGTGCAGGTGATCAGACACAGGAGGATTCAATTAGACAATCACAAGGACAGGAAGTGAAGGGACCCGGGGAAACACAAGATGGGGAACTCTTCAAAATAAGACAAGAAGTGACCACCTACAACCCCAAACCGTGACACTTCTTGCAAGAATAAATACTTTAAAGATAAGTTTTGGGTTTACGATATTCGTCATTTCAGCTTAAAAAGACTTAACACCTGGTAAGGTAAATTTTGCCGCGACAGGACAGCACACTATTACTTGTTCAATCACGTTGAATCCAATATTAGTCTTTTCTGCAACATTAAGATCTCTGGATACTAACATGGGGACAAGGAGTATCTTTTCTGAGTGAGTGTCACAGTCTAAATAAAACTGTCTCTATCCATCATCATATGGAATTTCACTCCCATTTGCAGCTAATGCTACCAGTGGTTCTGCTCCTAAAAGTTCAGTAAGTGGCATGACAGTGCTGTATAGAAGATGTTGTTTCCGCCAGTCATTATTAATGAGACTCGTCTGAGCTCCAGTGTCCCCAGGGCCTCAACTGGAACATTGTCTAGGTGGCATTGGACCATGCATCTCCTCCCGTTGAGACTGAGAGCTTGGTTTGGCCTTGTGAGGGCACATAGCCAGTAGATGTGTCACCTCTGGATTTGTTGCTGTCTGACTGTGGGGTTGCTGAGAGAGTGTCTGTGTGATCACTTGGTGGGTTTTGTGAAGGTGAGGGGGTGTTTTGCGGAGAAACAGAATTTACTTGGGACCTGGAGGGTGGGTGGGCTACTGTGGGTCCCGGCTCAGCAGCCCCCTTCCCTTTTCCCTGCGTGAATCTGCTTTGTCTACAGCCACGTGAAAGAATGCCTTCGTGCCCACAGCGATAGCAGTGTCTACATGTGTCACCGATCTGAGCCTCTCTGCATACCTAGCATCCTCTAGCCCATCTTGCTGCTGGTGATGGCCGGGCATCTGTACTGGGTCTTGACTTTGTTGCTTCTAATGTCCTATCGAAGATTTTCTTCACTTCAAGAACATCAGTCTTGAAGCCTTCAATAAGCTGAACAGTTTCAGGATCAGGTACTTTACTCTGTCCTTGTTTTTTCTTTGTGGAGACTACCACACCTCCTTTCGTCTGCATTTCATAGTTTATGTCTATTTCACTATTCAGAGGCAACTGACTGGTATTGGATTGCAGCTCTGTGTGTATCTCATTTACTCTTGATGGCTTAACTGTGATGTTTCTCCTAAATTTGTTTTGAGACTGGCAGCCTCATTTATCTTTTCTATCAGAACCTCATCTGTAACTCTGGGGTTGCTAAGGTGAGGTTTCAACTGAAACTTCAATGCCTCACTAAGCAGACCAGTTTTGAATCTACGCTGGATTAAATCTGGGCTGAACTGTTCCCCTTCATCCTCGTCACCAGACTTCCATAGCAGTTTCTCTCTGATCTCTGTTGCCTTGAACAAAAACCTCTGAGCAGATTCCTTCGTGTGGGGGTCAAAAATAGGCGGTATGGACCCAAATGTCGTATCCGGACCTGGACTTAAAACCGGACCTAGACTTAAAACCTATATTCAATTCCATTATCCGCTTTTCCTATTTAGGGTCGCGGGTCCACCTTAACGTGGTGGAGGAGTTTGAGTGGCTCAGTGATCCTGGGAGTTATTTTGTCCGGGGCATCAGCCCCTGGTAGGGTCTCCCAAGGCAAACAGGTCTCAGGAGAGAGCCCAGACTAAGAGCGGTTCAAAAAACTCCGATGAACAACAGCGCACGGACTTCAGCCACCTCGCCCGGACCAGGGAAACCGGGGCACCCTCCAGGAGTCAGACCCAGGAGGGGAGCTCGCCGGCGAGCGTCTGGTGGTCACCTTAGGCCGTAGATCAATGATCAACTTTGTTATCGTTTCATCTGCTCTGCGGCCGTATATTTCGGACACTCGGGTGAAGAGAGGAGCAGAGCTGTCAACTGATCACCACCTGGTGGTGAGTTGGATCAGATGGCGGTGGAATCGGCTGGAAAGACCCGGCAAGCCCAAACGTGTAGTGAGGGTGAACTGGGAACGTCTGGCGGAGGATCCTGTCCGGGAGGTCTTCAACTCCCACCTCCGGAAGAACTTCTCACACATCCCAAGGGAGGCTGGGGACATGGAATCTGAGTGGATCATGTTCAAAGCCTCTATTGTGAACGCGGCCGCTAGGAGCTGTGGTCGGAAGGTCACCGGTGCCTGTTGTGGCGGCAACCCGAGAACCCGGTGGTGGACACCAGGGGTGAGGGAAGCCGTCAAGCTGAAGAAGGAGGCCTTTCGGGCCTGGTTGGCTCAGGGGTCTCCTGAAGCAGCTGAGAGGTACCAGCAGGCCAGAAGGGCTACAGCTGCGGTGGTTGCGGATGCTAAAACTCGGGCATGGGAGGAGTTCGGGGAGGCCATCGAGAAGGATTTTCGGTTGGCCTCAAGGAGGTTCTGGCAAACCATCCGACGGCTCAGGAAGGGAAAGCTGGGCCTACCCCAGGCTGTGCTCAGCGCGGGGGGGGAGCTGCTGACCCGGACGGGGGACATTGTCTGGCGGTGGAAAGAGCACTTTGAGGAACTCCTAAACCCGGCCAACATGTCCTCTAGAGAGGAGGCAGCGCCTGAAGACTTGGGGGGAGGGGTCGCATCCATATCCTTGGCAGAGGCCACTAAGGTAGTCAAAAAGCTCCTTGGTGGCAAGGCGCCGGGGGTGGATGAGATCCGCCCTGAGATGCTGAAGGCGCTGGACATTGTTGAGCTGTCTTGGCTGACACGCCTTTTCAATGTCGCATGGGGGTCGGGAACAGTGCCCATGAACTGGCAGACCGGGGTGGTGGTTCCCATTTTGAAAAAGGAGGACTGGAGAATGTGCTCGAATTATCGGGGTATCACACTACTCAGCCTCCCGGGGAAAGCTTATGCCAGGGTGCTGGTAAGGAGGCTCCGACCGATTGTCGAACCTCGGATTCAAAAGGAGCAGTGCAGATTCCGTCACGGTCGTGGAACAGTGGACCAGCTCTTTACCCTCGCAAGACTACTGGAGGGGTCCTGGGAGTTTCCCCAACCAGTCTACGTGTGTTTTGTGGACTTGGAGAAGGCTTTCGACCGGGTCCCTCTGGGTTTTTTGTGGGGGGTGCTGCGGGAGTATGGGGTGCCGGACCCGTTACAACGGGCCATCCGGTCTCTGTACTACTGCAGTAGGAACTGTGTTTGTATCCTCGGCAATAAGTCAGACGCGTTCTCGGTGGGTGTTGGCCTCCGCCAGGGCTGCCCTTCATCACTGGTCCTGTTCGTGACTTTCATGGACAGGATATCTAGGCGCAGCCGGGGGGAGGAGAACGTCGGGTTCGGGGGTCTCAGGATCGCCTCTCTGCTATTCGCAGATGATGTGGTCCTGTTGGCCTCTTCGGACCATGACCTCCAGCATTAACTGGGGCGATTTGCAGCGGGGATGAGGGTAAGCACCTCCAAATCTGAGGCCATGGTGCTCTGCCGGAAACCGGTGGATTGCTCCCTCCAGGTGGGGACAGAGTGCCTACGCAAGCGAAGGAGTTCAAGTATCTCGGGGTCTTGTTCACGAGTGAGGGTAAGATGGAGCGTGAGATCGACTGACGGATCGGTGCGGCTGCAGCAGTAAAACAGGCGCTGCACCGGACTGTCTTGGTGAAGAGGGAGCTGAGCCGGAAGGCGAAGCTCTCAGTTTACTGGGCGGTCTACGTTCCGACCCTGACCTATAGTCACGAACTCTGGATCGTGACCGAAAGAACAAGGTCTCGGATACAAGTGGCCAAAATGAGTTTTCTCCGTAGGGTGGCCAGGCTCAGCCTTAGAGATAGGGTAAGGAGCTCGGACATCAGGAGGGAACTTGGAGTTGAGGTGCTACTCCTTCGTATCGAAAGGAGTCAGTTGAGGTGGTTCGGGCATCTAATCAGAATGCCTCCTGGACGCTTCCCGTTAGAGGTTTTCCAGGCACGCCCAACTGGTAGGAGACCCCGGGGAAGACCCAGAACACGCTGGAGGGATTATATCTCCCAGCTGGCCTGGGAACGCCTCGGGATCCCCCAGAATGAGCTGGAACATGTTGCGGGTGAGAGGGAAGCCTGTGTTGGCCTGCTAGGCCTGCTGCCACCGCGACCTGACCCTGGATTAGCGGATGACAATGGATGGATGGGGGAGCTGGAGCCGATCCAAACTGACATTGGGCGAAGGCAAGGTTCACCCTGTCCAGGTCGCCAGTGTATTGCATGCTCACATTCACACCTACGGGCTATTTAGAGTCTCCAATTAACCTACGCTGCATGTCTTTGGACTGTGGGAGAACCCACGCTGCCACGGGGGGACAAACTCCACACAGAAGGACCATCAGGGATCGAACCCCGGACTCCCTTGCTGTGTGGTGACAGTACTAGCTACTGCACCACAGTGCAGCCCTAAAACTGATATATGATTGAGACTTATAAAATGTTGAAAGAGCGCTTCTAGTTTAGCTGATCAGAATACCTAGGCCTTTTGAAAATACATAAATACACAGCAGCAGAAAACATGCAATGTTGACGATTAACTTGATGAGCTTACATTATTGTTATGAAATTGTCGCATTTAGCTCGATCGTTTTACTAGAGAAGACTCATCAGTCCGTTGTTCTTGTTGAACCACACAAAGACTACGATACACATTTCACTCTGGTACTACACAGTGGATTTTCTTGCAGAGATCACACAAACCCAACAACAGCAAAGTTTAGATTGGACCTGTCATCATCTTATTCACAGAATTATTGTCATGTTAAATTAATTGTTAGCCGAGTGTCGTTTTAACTGCCCAAAGTGTTGACCAGCTGTGACTAAAAATGAAAATTTACCTCAATGTTTAGTATACTAATCCTTGTTAATAATCAAGAGAGATGAAGAACAGTTTAACTCTGATGGAACATTGAAAAATTACCATTTATTGTTGAATAAAATACAGAACACAATATTTACATTTCAAATCTTTATTTTCAAATTCACTTTTCAAATTTTATTTGTTGATGATAACCAAACACACTAGATTATCTGGCATGTGTGGTCTGTGGGAGGAAACCGGAGCACCCGGAGTAAACCCACGCAGACATGGAAGAACAGAGGTGTTAACTCCTGAGCCACAATGCTGCCCGATGCAAAAGTAAACCAACCTCAAAACATCTGGGAACATTATATTACATTACATTACATGATAAATATCGACACATTTTTTTTGTCGATTATATCCAAACACACCAGATTATCTGGCATGTGTGGTCTGTGGGAGGAAACCCATGCAGACATGGAAGAACAGAGGTGTTAACCCCTGAGCCACAATGCTGCCCGATGCAAAAGTAAACTGTTGTGGCTGGATTTCTTCCGTTTATTGCGTATTCTGCTCGATGATGGCTAACTTCCTTAAAACCTAATTCTGTATAAACTTCACAACTATTTCCTATCTGACTGCTAGTGAGGTGCCACAGGAACTCACTTACGGGACCTCAGTAATTGACCACCCACAGAATACCAGAGCGATTGGATCCAAGTTCAATTCACGTAGATTTATTTGCAATGCACAGATTAGGAAAATAACTCAAGTTGCTGTCCGGAAGTACAACCCACAAACATTCAGATTGACATAGTTTTTATAATGACACATTCTGATTCAGGTGCAGCCCCCGGTCCTACCACTTAACCCCGCCCCCTGCGGCCATTTTGACCTCGTATCAGGTGACCTCATACCTCACGCACGCCATTTTACCCAGTTGACGCCGTCTCAATACCGAAACTGATTATTTCACTGTCTGCCTCATGTTTATTTTCCCGTGCCATAATATTCCCCTGCTACTAGCCATAATATCCACAACAGCTGAGCCTAAGGTGTCAGCTCATCGTGACCTTGTCGTCTTCTGCCTTCACTGGGCTCTCTTCTCTGTATCTTATCTCCTGAGTCTGTCTACCCCCCCGAATTCTATGGGCCTGCTTACAGATCTGGTTCATGTATGTAACTTATAATACTATGTCAGTGATTAACAGATATATATAACTATGAATATTGTGCTCTTAATAACCCTAATATATGTGTTAATGCGGCTTCATAGTTTTCCTAAGCGTAAGACATTTATTAAGCATAAACATAAAATATTTTCCTTTCACATTCCTCCCTTGAGTGACTGAAGTCACTCAGAAAAATGTTTTATCCTCCGAATCTTCTGGTTCATGTACTTTACGCACAGCAGGGAACCACTCATGCATAAGGTTACTAGCACCTTTTTCAATTCAATTCAATTCAATTTATTTTTGTATAGCCCAAAATCACAAATTACAAATTTGCCTCAGAGGGCTTTAGAATCTGTACACACTGACATCCTCTGTCCCAGAACCTCTCATCGACTCAGGAAAAACTCCCCCCCAAAAGGAGGATCCCTCTCCCAGGATGGACAGAGTACGAAAATAGATGTCATGTGTACAGAATGAACAGCATAACAGAGTTACAACACGTTCAATTCACATGACAGAAATGATTCATTAATAGTAGCAGTAGGTGACGTGGAGGACCACAGCAGGACGTAGGACCAGGTTCCAGATTTAACCACGATCCACAGAAACCTGCGAGGCGAGAAGGCACAAAGACCTCTGGGATGGAGCAGAGTTAGTAATGTGCATTTATGGTGCATGAATTCATACAGAAGGTAAAATAGAAAAGAATGTGCGTCAGCAGTTCCACGGAAGGAACCAGGAGGCAGGACCAGGGTCTAGATGCAACCACGATTCGTGGAAACCTGCAAGGCGAGAAAGCACAAAGACTCCAAGGGAAGAAGTACAGTTAGTAATGTGCATTGATAGAACATGAATTCATACAGAAGGAGAGAGAGAAAAGGATAGAGGAGCTCAGTGTATCCTAAGTTGTCCCCCAGCAGTCTAGGCCTATAGCAGCATATCAAGGGACTGGAAACAATGAACCAGGGCAAACCTGAGCCAGCCCTAAATATAAGCGCTATCAAAGAGGAAAGTCTTAAGTCTACTCTTAAATGTGGTCACTGTGTCTGCCCCCCGGACTGAAAGTGGAAGCTGGTTCCATAGAAGAGGAGCTTGATAACTGAAGGCTCTGGCTCCCATCCTACTTTTAAAGACTCTAGGAACCACAAGCAGCCCCGCATTCAGTGAGCGCAGCTCTCTAGTGGGGAAATATGGTACTATGAGATCCTTAAGATATGATGGTGCCTCACCAATTAAGGCTTTGTAGGTGAGGAGAAGGATTTTAAATTACACTCTGGATTTTACAGGGAGCCAGTGAAGAGAAGCTAATACAGGAGTAATATGATCTCTTCTCTTAGTTTTTGTTAGTACACGAGCTGCAGCATTCTGGATCAACTGGAGAGATTTAAGAGACTTATTAGAGCAGCCTGATAATAAGGAGTTACAGTAGTCCAGTCTAGAAGTAACAAATGCGTGAACTAATTTTTCTGCATCGCTTTGAGACAGGATGTGTCTAATTTTTTAAATGTTACGTAGGTGAAAAAATGCAGTCCTTGAGATTTGTTTTACGTGAGAGTTAAAGGACAAGTCCTGATCAAAGACAACTCCGAGATTCTTTACGGTGGCGCTGGATGCCAGGGCAATGCCATCAAGAGAAACCACATCATTAGATAGTTGATTCCGGAGGTGTTCTGGGCCTAGTAAAATAACTTTAGTTTTGTCTGAGTTTAACATCAGGAAGTTGCAGGTCATCCATGTTTTTATATCTTTGAGACATGCTTGAAGTTTAGCAAGCTGGTTGGTTTCGTCTGGCTTGATCGATATATATAATTGAGTATCATCAGCATAACAATGAAAGTCTATGGAGTGTTTTCTGATAATATTGCCCAAAGGAAGCATATATAAGGTGACTAAGATTGGTCCAAGCACAGAACCTTGTGGAACTCCGTGACTGACATTGGTGGTCATCGAGGATTCATCGTTTACATATACAAATTGAGATCGATCCGATAAATAGGACTCAAACCAGCCTAGTGCGGTGCCTTTAATGCCAATCAAATGTTCTAATCTCTGTAATAGGATGTGATGGTCAATGGTGTCGAACGCAGCACTAAGGTCTAACAAGACAAGAACTGAGACAAGTCCTTTATCTGATGCAATTAGGAGGTCATTAGTAATTTTCACCAGTGCTGTCTCTGTGCTGTGGTGTTTTCTAAAACCTGACTGAAAATCCTCAAATAAACTGTTGTTCTGTAGAAAGTCACATAACTGATTTGCAACTACTTTCTCAAGGATCTTAGAGAGGAAGGGAAGGTTAAAGATCGGTCTATAGTTAGCCAACACCTCTGGATCAAAAGTGGGCTTCTTAAGAAGAGGCTTGATCACAGCTACTTTAAAAGACTGTGGTACATGACCTGTTAGTAAAGACAGATTGACAATATCCAGCAGACAGGTGCCAATCAAAGGTAAAACTTCTTTAAGCAGCCTCGTCGGGACGGGGTCCAAGAGACAGGTAGAAGATTTAGAAGAGGAAATTGTTGACAATTTTTTAAAGTCGATGAGAGAGAAGCCGTCCATACATATCAGGGCTTATAGCTGCCTCCAAGGATAGATCGGCACTGGTTGAGGGCAAGAGACCATTAATCTTGTCTCTAATAGTTAGAATCTTATCATTGAAGAAGCTCATGAAGTCATTACTACTGAGGTCTATAGGAATACACGGCTCAACAGAGCTGTGACTCTGTGTCAGCCTGGCTACAGTGCTGAAGAGAAATCTAGGGTTGTTCTCATTTTTCTCTATTATTGATGAGTAATAGGCTGCTCTGGCATTACGGAGGGCCTTCTTATATGTTTTAAGACTATCTCGCCAAACTAACCGAGATTCTTCTAAATTGGTGGAACGCCATAGTCTTTCAAGCTTTCGCAATGTTTGTTTTATTTTGCGGGTTTCAGGGTTATACCATGGAGCGAACCTCCTCTGCTTTATTATCTTCTTTTTTAGAGGAGCTATAGAGTCTAGTGTCAATCTCAGTGAGCCTGTAGCACTATCGACTAGATGATCAATCTGGGACGGACCAAAGTTAGTACAGGAGTCCTCCGTTATATTGAGACATGGTATTGAATTAAATACAGATGGAATCGCTTCTTTAAATTTAGCTACAGCACTGTCAGATAGACATCTGGTGTAGAAACGTTTGCCTAACGGTGTACACTCTGGTAGTATAAACTCGAAAGTTATTAGGTAATGGTCTGATAAAAGAGGGTTCTGTGGAAAATCTATTAAATGTTCTATTTTAATGCCATATGCAAGAACAAGGTCGAGGGTGTGGTTAAAACAGTGAGTGGGTTTCTGTACACTCTGACAGAAGCCGATTGAATCTAATTATGAGATAAACGCAGTACTAAGGCTATCATTATCGACATCCACATGAATATTAAAGTCACCTACAATAATAACTTTATCTGTTTTAAGAACTAAACTTGAAAAAAACTCTGAAAAATCAGATAGAAATTCAGAATACGGACCAGGGGCCCGGTACACTATAACAAATAGAATTGGCTGTATTGTTTTCCAGGTTGGATGTGAAAGACTAAGAACAAGGCTTTCAAATGAGTTGTAGTTCAATTTAGGTTTAGGGTTCATTAATAGGCCCGAGTCAAAGATAGCTGCTACTTCCACCTCCTCGGCCGGTGCCTCGAGGAATGTGAGCGTTAATGTGACTTGGAGGAGTTGATTCATTTAGGCTGACATATTCTTCATGACACAGCCAGGTCTCAGGTTTTTGATGATGCATGAGCTGCTGTGGGTCGGTCTTCTTGGGGATGCGGACAGGGGGTTGCTACTACTTATATCTAGTTACCAACTAACATTTCTTCATACACGTATATAAGAAAAGTGCCCTGTTATAAGGGTTATCTTCTACTTTGTCACTTAGACTAACTGACTAGTCAATGGCAGGATATGCTGTTTTTCTCCAGGCTGTTAGACCTGATAATCAATGCAAGCGAGATTATATAAGGTTACATGGTATACATTGCGAATGGGGGTTCTTTAATACAACCCTGATTTTGGTCAATGTTATCTTTAGCTCCTCCCTTTCGGTCTAATATGGCTATTACATCCTGTTAGCATCTCATGCAAGGCAAGGCAAGTTTGTTTGCATAGCACATCTTCAACAACAAGGCAATTCAAAGTACTTCTCATAAAACCATTAAGCATCTAAACATAATGCAACAGAAAAGAAGATTTAAAAACAATTAAGAACATTCATTTAAACATTAAAAACAAGTGGTGCGGTTAGTTTGCATTCTCATGCTCATTAGTGCAAGCAGCAAAGCAGTCAGCCAGTCCATTTTAGTTTCCCTGCAGATTTGGGCTAGTTTTGCTTTTAGTGTACCATTAGCTCTTTCTACCAATCCCTGGGATTGGGGATGATACACACAACCTAATCTCTGCTTTAGCTAATTTAGTGAACCTACATATTAAATTAAATTATTTTATATTATTATTATTATTATTATTCCCCTTTTGTCAAGTTATCTCTGCTTGATCCTCAACGACTGACATATCTTTTTCACTATCGCATTGTCAAAGTGCGTGCCATTGTCAGAGCTTATCTCGTCTGGGATCCCGAACCTTGAATGACTTCTCTGGTTAGAAACTTAGCTACACTCCTAGCATCAGCTTTGGCTGCTGGGCAGGCTTCAAACCACCTGCTGAATCTGTCAATCATCACCAACACATATCGTTTCCTGTTCACTGGTCTGATTATATCAATGAAATCAATAACAATATGCCTGAATTGGCCATCTGGAGCTGGAATATGGCCTATCGGAGCAATGTGCGACTTTCTGATGTTGTGTTCTGCGCAGATTACACATGACTGCAAAAAAATAGTTGACTGTGGGCAACATGTATGGGGACCACCAGGTGGCCTGTAGTACCTTCATCACCTCCCCCCTGGCTCCATGGAAACCCCTGGTTTCGCGTAGTCAGGGTTCATCAAGGCAGGTGCACTGATGAGATCAGTTTTCAAGTCTACAAACGCGTCCTCTGCAATGTCTGACCATTGCAGGTGAGTAGTTTTGTTCTGAACAGCAAAGAAAAGGTTGCGACTTGAGAGCATAATCTGAAATCTACGGACGGCTGTAGCCTGGCATTCCTAAAAAGGACCGTAGCTGTTTGATCGTTGTGGTTCGTGGAGATTCAAAAATCACCTTGAGATGTTCTGCTGCAATGGATCGAGTAGGACTCTGTAGTTCCCGTCCAAGATATTTAACCTTTGTTTGACAGACCTGAAGTTTACTTTTACTGACTTTGTGTCCCCCCTCGGCCAGATGCTCCAGGACTGCCATGGAGTCTGGTTCACCCTGGATAAAGAGGAGTATTACACGGACTACTAGTCGGTTCTAACACTCCTGCTTTGAGCAGACCGGAAATTGTTTCTCTTATGCCTGATGTCTGTTCTTAAGACAGAGGCTATTGTCGTTTTTTCGGAGGGTTGGCATTTGGTTTGAGTTGGATGAGCACTTGTCTGGGATCTCAGGCTCTGACTTTGTGACCTGCTGATAGGGTTAGTCAGGGAGTTTTCTTTTGTCTCATGGCCGTGTTTCTCCAAGAGTTCAAAACATGCCTCTGACCTTCGGTCTTCTTATACAGCCGGCATTCTGTGTTTTTGTCCGGCCTGGGACAACAGAGTTAGCCCCTCCATCCTGCTTATTTTAACTGTAGTGGATGCGCTCGTGGACGGCACTTATCCAACTCAAATGTATTTATGCTCACTACCCACCCGACGTAGGTTTTATTTTATGATAAGTGACACGTATGTCTTTACAAGGCCTAACACTAAGTTCACTTTATTTAATATATATATATATATGGAGTAGACAACCCGATAATTTAAATCAATAGAATAGCTATCACACCTTCCTGATATGTCAATAACAAAATCCGTCAGTGTCTGTCCCTTAATCCACCGGATTCACTGCAGCAGTTTCAATCTCACACACACACACAACAATCTTATTTTAATTTTACCAATTTTCAGTGAGCAGCCAACGCCCAATAATCCCCATATATAATTAGTTTTGCTTTCACCTTTTATTTCTTCTCTTTTTTATGTGATTTTATGCCGTTTGTTGACACGGCGATCACGTTTGTCCAACACAGGACAGCTTTGAACCATATATCGTTTCTAATGTTTTTATTTTTCCCCATCGACTATGAGGAAAATACACAACTCATTTGCCAAAATGAAATATCAAAGGAAATTCTTTCTTGGTCTCACACCAGCGTTTGACCACACACAGCCTTGACCGACACACCCCGGCCTGACCTCACACAACGTCACCGCAAAGTCACTTCTCAATCACTCAGTCAGTTCCTTATCCGTGATTTCATTATTGTAGAATATCTATGTTTCTAAACAAAGCGGACTACGCCCGGTAATGCACACGAGCCTTTTTAAACTTTTAAACACGACTATGCCCGGTAATACACGCGAGCCTTCTTTAACACTGCCCTACGTATTTACCTTTAAAATCAGCACATACTGCTCATGGCCACAAGTCTCACTAACACACAAACACTCTTCTGCTCCCCGCCGTGAGTCTGACACTGCTCATCCGACTGTTGGAGTCTTTAAACACCCCAGGAATTTCACCCGCACCTATGCCCTGAAATACCTCAAGGGCTCTTTAAACGTTTTAAACACGACTACGCCCTGTAACATCACATGAGCTTCTTTAAACTTTTTAAACACCTGAAGGACTTTCCATTCACAACACAGTTGAGGAACTTCCACACACACACATTCATACACAGATATATACACAGAGCACACGCACGTGCTCGGAATTACGCTTCATGAACTTCAACCAATCTCCATGCAGTTCAATGTTATTATCACTATAATCTATTATGTAGTACCAGAAACACTATTCCTGAATGGAAATAGAAACAGTATGTTAGTTTATTTTATCAACAATTATGCCACAGCTCAATCAGAATTAAAGCACGTTACACTAGTGGGGTTCTACAAAGTATTACTGAGTGCCGTATCTGTCTTACGGTATCAGGGCGTCCTTGGGGGTGCCACCGTCACAGCCGTCCCTTCCTCCTCACAGACTGAGACCTCCGATGCAGAAACTTTAGACAGTGGCTTTCTGCTTACCTTTACTTAGACGCGTCCGTCTTAGATCGGTCAGTCTGTGAGAAGCAAAGGTCGCCTCGCTTGGCCTGGTCCCCCTCGGTGCCCTCTCCCAATGACTCGCCAAATGTTGTGGCTGGATTTCTTCCGTTTATTGCGTATTCTGCTCGATGATGGCTAACTTCCTTAAAACCTAATTCTGTATAAACTTCACAACTATTTCCTATCTGACTGCTAGTGAGGCGCCACAGGAACTCACTTACGGACCTCAGTAATTGACCACCCACACAATACCAGAGAGATTGGATCCAAGTTCAATTCACGTAGATTTATTTGCAATGCACAGATTACAAATAACTCGAGTTTCTGTCCGGAAGTACAACCCACGGACATTCAGATTGACATGGTTTTTATAATGACACATTCTGATTCAGGTGCAGCCCCAGGTCCCACCCCTTAACCCCGCCCCCTACGGCCATTTTGACCTCGTATCAGGTGACCTCATACCT
Organism: Ophiodon elongatus; assembly: GCA_016806645.1. NCBI lineage: Eukaryota > Metazoa > Chordata > Actinopteri > Perciformes > Hexagrammidae > Ophiodon > Ophiodon elongatus. The sequence goes on from JACSYO010001932.1 coordinate 2,334,804, forward strand.
CACGCACGCCATTTTACCGAGTTGACGCCGTCTCAATACCGAAACTGATTGTTTCAGTCTGCCTCATGTTTATTTTCCCGTGCCATAATATTCCCCTGCTACTAGCCATAATATCCACAACAGCTGAGCCTAAGGCGTCAGCTCATCGTGACCTTGTCGTCTTCTGCCTTCACTGGGCTCTCTTCTCTGTAACTTATCTCCTGAGTCTGTCTACCCCCCGATTTCTCTGGGCCTGCTTACAGATCTGGTTCATGTATGTAACTTATAATACTATGTCAGTGATTAACAGATATATATATAACTATGAATATTGTGCTCTTAATAACCCTAATATATGTGTTAATGCGGCTTCGTAGTTTTCCGAAGCGTAAGACATTTATTAAGCATAAACATAAAATATTTTCCTTCCCCAAAACCAACCTCAAAACATCTGGAAAAATTATATTACATTACATTACATGATAAATATCGAATATATGGTGATTATAACCAAACACACCAGATTATCTGGCATGTGTGGTCTGTGGGAGGAAACCGGACAACCCGGAGTAAACCCAATAAGACATGGAAGAACAGAGGTGTTAACCCCTGAGCCACAATGCTGCCCGATGCAAAAGTAAACCAACCTCAAAACATCTGGGAACATTATATTATATTACATTACATTACATAATAAATATCGACATTTTTTTTGGTGATTATAACCAAACACACCAGATTATCTGGCATATGTGGTCTGTGGGAGGAAACCGGAGCACCCGGAGTAAACCCAATAAGACATGGAAGAACAGAGGTGTTAACCCCTGAGCCACAATGCTGCCCGATGCAAAAGTAAACCAACCTCAAAACATCTGGGAACATTATATTATATTACATTACATTACATAATAAATATCGACATTTTTTTTGGTGATTATAACCAAACACACCAGATTATCTGGCATATGTGGTCTGTGGGAGGAAACCGGAGCACCCGGAGTAAACCCAATAAGACATGGAAGAACAGAGGTGTTAACCCCTGAGCCACAATGCTGCCCGATGCAAAAGTAAACCAACCTCAAAACATCTGGGAACATTATATTATATTACATTACATTACATAATAAATATCGACATTTTTTTTGGTGATTATAACCAAACACACCAGATTATCTGGCATATGTGGTCTGTGGGAGGAAACCGGAGCACCCGGAGTAAACCCAATAAGACATGGAAGAACAGAGGTGTTAACCCCTGAGCCACAATGCTGCCCGATGCAAAAGTAAACCAACCTCAAAACATCTGGGAACATTATATTATATTACATTACATTACATAATAAATATCGACATTTTTTTTTGGTGATTATAACCAAACACACCAGATTATCTGGCATATGTGGTCTGTGGGAGGAAACCGGAGCACCCGGAGTAAACCCAATAAGACATGGAAGAACAGAGGTGTTAACCCCTGAGCCACAATGCTTTACTGATGCAAAAGTAAACCAACCTCAAAACATCTGGGAACATTATATTATATTACATTACATTACATAATAAATATCGACATTTTTTTTTGGTGATTATAACCAAACACACCAGATTATCTGGCATGTGCGGTCTGTGGGAGGAAACCGGAGCACCCGGAGTAAACCCAATAAGACATGGAAGAACAGAGGTGTTAACCCCTGAGCCACAATGCTGCCCAATGCAAAAGTAAACCAACCTCAAAACATCTGGGAACATTATATTATATTACATTACATTACATAATAAATATCGCCATTTTTTTTTGGTGATTATAACCAAACACACCAGATTATCTGGCATGTGTGGTCTGTGGGAGGAAACCGGAGCACCCGGAGTAAACCCAATAAGACATGGAAGAACAGAGGTGTTAACCCCTGAGCCACAATGCTTTACTGATGCAAAAGTAAACCAACCTCAAAACATCTGGGAACATTATATTACATTACATTACATGATAAATATCGACAATTGTTTTTTTGTGATTATAACCAAACGCACCAGATTATCTGGCATGTGTGGTCTGTGGGAGGAAACCGGAGCACCCGGAGTAAACCCACGCAGCCGTGGAAGAACAGAGATGTTAACCCCTGAGCCACAATGCTGCCCGATGCGAAAGTAAACCAACCTCAAAACATCTGGGAATTACATTTAGCCTAATTCAGATGTTTTAAGATTGATTTACCTTCTACTTACCATGAATGAACCCTGAAGCTATAAAGGCCAGTGTCGTCCATGTGTTGATCCATGTTTGATCATCTGCACCGCCTGCTGCAACCTCTGTGTGCCCTGTGTGTACTGTGTGTACTGTGTGTCCGGTATTCCCCATGTGTACAGTGTGAATCCTGAGGGACAAAAAGCACAAAGTTCAGAAATGTCAGTTTGATGTGAGGCCTAAAATAAAACCAGCTGTCCCAGGATTTACATGTATACTAGAAATAATTATGTTAAAATAAAAGTTTGAAATTACTCACCAAACAGCAAGAAGCAAGAGGAGGAGGAAACATATGAACATATTGCCAATACTGATGACACTTGTCCTTTCAGTCGGCTTGATAGGTCTAGTTTTGTCAGTAATATTAATGGTTCTATGTTCAGTAATGTTCCTCTGTCCTTTTGTGTCAGTAGTGTGGCCACTTTGTCTCCAGTCTGTAGTCAAGATACTCTCTGTCTTGACAGTCGTAATAACACGTTGAGTCTTCTCAGTAGTGAAGCTACTGTGTGTCCTTTCAGTAGAGTATACTTGTCTACTTCTCTCTTCCATTGTGGCGATAGTCTCTGGTCTTTGTTCATCGGCAATATACTGCGGATGATATCTCCTCTTACGAAAGACCCTAAAAGATGCGACAGATGTTAGTAAAGACTCAATATTGTGAAGATTTATAGTATGCTAACCCCACAGCATATGTACAGGACATTAAATGTGCACACAAATCTACCTGTATAAGGTCTCCTTGTAGGATATCGTTGGCGATCCGTCCTCTGCGTAATAACCATTTTGCCGCAGACGATCACTTCTCTTCGACATGATTGGAAAAGGGTAGAAAGAGAGACGGGTTGTATATATTATTGTTCCTATGAACAATAAAGTATTATTATTAATTAATGATAGCTTGACTCTGGTTCGAACGTGATGCTCCTTCTGAAGTCTGGTTGGTTTGGAAAGGTTCTATAAGCGCCTTGATCTCATGACATCACGATTCTATGGTGATGTCATGGAAAATTTCAACATTCCAATGATGTTAATTAATTAGGTTTAAATAGCATGAAACTGGCTCCTCCCACTTGACATAAATGAATGTACACAGGAAAAACGGGGGAGTAATTTTTCCGAGTTACTATTATTTTCCTCTAAAGGAGTAATATTTCATCATTTTGGAGCGTAGTTACTACCCGTAGCCAGTAGAGTGGGAGCAAATATTCAGAATAAAATATATTGGAGTAAAACAGCGTGACCACACCCACCACGGTTTCTTAAATTTCGTTTCCGCCGCCATCACACCTCTCGCTACGCTCGAATTAGATGACGGTTTATGGGACGGAAGAGAGCTGAAGTGAGAAACAGAAGACGGCATTTGTAATAACCTTTCAGGTAAGGACATTATTTTTGGTTGATTTCATGTGTGTCAGGTACATTTTGTAGCAACATTGCAGCTGACCTACCTCACTATTTGCATTGTCAGATATGAACCATAGCTTCTGATTGTTGGCAGTGCCAGATGCTAACGTTAGCTTCTAACTTTTTCACTTAGCGTTAGTCAGTCAAACGTTAACTTCTAGCAAATTAACTTGAATTTGCACAACCTTTGGTGTTTTAGGGACATATTAATGCCAGATGGATTGTCGACACACCTGACTTAAAGTCTCAATAAAGCAGTATTAGCTATCAGTAGCCAGCGGACTTCACTGAGCAGGTAACGTTACATGTGTGTTTGATTCTGTGTGGAGTACTGTGGAGGGACCGTCTTTTGCTGCCGTTAGTGGGTGTAACACTTGAGTGTCTTACTCAGAAAAGAGCTGGTAAGCAACTGTTTTTTGCTCGCGTTTGTTGGTGCAACAGGTACATTTTACTCTGAAAAGAGCTCTGTTAACAACCGTTTAAAGCAGTTTGTTGGCGCTAACACGTATTTTACTCTGAAAGAGCTCTGTAGGTGGACTGTGTTTAGCTGCAGTTCGTTAGCACCCTGGTCGATGCAACGTGTGTGTTGTACTCTGAAAAATGCACTTCACAGTGTTGACTGTTAAAACTAGCTGGACTTGACTTTGGCCTGGGCCACCCGCCAAGTGCAGGTAGTGAGATCTGCCATGACCATGGTGCTACACCATAATGTTTACTGTTCTGTTTGAACCGATTTGGTCTGATGTTTGGAAATGCTGCTACAAAGTTGCTGCTACTGGAGAGGTGGCCTACTATCTACAAGCAGAAAGTCCTGGAACAAAGCCTTGGCCTCACACACAGCTGACCTTCAAGACCTGCTTCAAAATGTTCAATGCACAACAGACGTGGAAAATGGTATGCTGAAAGTAAAGAATCATATTTATGGAAGGGAGAATTCTTTTTTTAATGAAAAATGGATCGACTCTTGGGTTGTAGTGAATATTTTTTTATGAATTTTTACTTTCAGGATGGGACAGTGACATGTCATCCATTTTGGTTACTGTCCACCTTCTACCACCATCACCACATGGCTGCAAGAGACCAGGAAAACTCTCAGCCAGACAAGCCAGTCACCATCTTGTGAAATTCATTAAGGTGAGGTTACGGTTCAATTAAATTGGAAAAACTTCACTGTTCTGTCCCCTTTTCAAAACCTATCAATCCCTTTTCAGATTATGGTCAAATAATGGTAAGATCATATATTCAAAGACATTTCCTTTAGCTGTTTGCAAACTGACTAATTTTATCGCTGACTAATTAATATTTTTTTCTGTCACAGACTGGGACGAGCATCCAGGGACATCTGGACAGCATCATTGAAAGTCTTCAACCCTACCTGCTAGCTGTGGGGACCCAGAAGAGTCTGATTCACAAGTACTTCATTGTGATTGACAAACATGCAATACCTTGTTAGTCACCAGACACACTTGCCTGTTTTGATGAGCTTTTCAAAGCTCATTTTGTCTTTGGTACTTCGTACAACCAGGATCTGGTAAATGTGTACAACTTCTTGCAAACCACGATTTATGAAATCGATGTTGATACCACTAAGGTGAATTAAAGGGTTGCAGAGTTGAGGGCTCGAATGCTTCATTGAGTTGATAAGAACATGTTGAGTTTTAAAGGCTCTGAGGCTGCATTGAGTTGAAATTAAGATGTTGTGTTTTATTTGCAAAAGCCCCCAGGCAAATGCCAATTCCCTGACAAAACACTTGAAGTTGAGCCACGGACTTTGTTCAGGAAAGACCCTTCGTCTTAAATGTGGTCAGGCTGGTTGTTCACAAGTTTATGGCACTTTTTCTTGGTTTGGAAAGCATCTCAAAGCACATGAACCTTGTTCTGATCCTGGTGAAGGCCCATCTACATCTGAAGATTTAGCAACAAGTAATTTTGATGAATTGCCAGCAAGAAGTTCACCTTCTGACTCAGTCCTTCTCAAAAGGAGTCTTGTAGACGGCTGTGCTGCAACAGTAGTTGAACTTAAAGTGGCAGGCGTAGGTGAAACAACCGTTAACTCTTTATTGTGCCATACTATTTCCTATGATGTAGCATTCAGGAGTGAAAAGGCCAAAATTGTATTTTTCATTTTACAGAGGTCCAGTTATATTTTCTTAATGTATACTGTAAAATATCTTTTGATGTATTGTACATTATCTCTTTCAAAATAAAGTGTGCTTTGTTAAATACTGATATCTGATTTATTTAACCTTCCAGAGTAAGTGCTCACGGGTTTTAATCATAATTTAAGTATATATCAAATGAAATTTAATTCATATGGAGTGTTTGTGTGGTCGTGCATAGGTCGTCCAGTTTAACCTTTTATCAAACCTTCTGTAACTGAAGTGAAATAAAAGAATGAGGGCTGAGGCTGCAGTAAACACCAGCGAGAGCAGATCAATACGTCACTTTGATCAGTTTACAGCAGTTTATTGCAACAGCAATGTAACGCTCGTAGTTTTCGAGCAGGTTTAACAGATTATTGAAAGTTAATTTCCGAGTTATGACAACGGTTATTTACATGATCTGTGTTTGTCTTCATGATCGTTCGTTCTCGTGAACGACCGAATGGTGCGTCACTTTAAATGTTGCCGCCGCAAGGAATTGTGGGTCTGAATTATCTCCTTTTGTAAAAGAAGGTCCAGTGGTTCCTATACTAAAGGAGGTAAGTAAGGAAACATTGAAGCTCCTTTCCTTTGCATTTAGAGAATTCGAACAGCTCTTATCATGGTGGCCACTTAAATTACTTCCGGGTCATTTCACTCAGTTAGGAACCTTCCTAAGCAAAAAGGACTATTCGAACACAGCCACAGTTTGCTCTGTTTGCCGCCGGGTTCAACGCACTTCCTGTTCAACCAGATTGAATTTTGCGACGAAAAGCTGACGTGGCACGATGCAAGCCATTGGAAATCATTTAAAATGATAATTTCAGAGCACAGTGGGGCCATTGTCGCATTGCGTTTGAAAGACTTCAGGATTTCACAGCGCCCGGACAAGAAATAGTCCCGCAGATAACCCAGAGATAAGACCTCTTCATTTTTTAGATTGAGAGGTGAATTTTGTTACCTTCGGACAAAATATGAAGACAGGAAAGCCTCCTGCTTCCAGTCTCTATAATAAGATAGCCGGCTGCTAGTTCAAGCTAGTTACATGTTTATCAAAACAGACATGACAGTGGCAGGTTTTTTCACATGTAAACATTTAAACAAACACTTGTCTTGTCAGTAGTGATGAAACTTCTTGTCTTGTCAGTAGTATTTAAACTTCTTGTCTTGTCAGTAGTGGTGCTAGTCTGTGTCTTTGCTGGTTGTCAATAGACTCCTGGTTCATTGACTCTGAGGAGCTCACGTGATGTTAACGACCCCGTGACGTGTCCTCTTCAGAAAGACCCTTAATGACAAACTACTGCTTATATCCGCCACGGGACACAACATTTATCCGAATATAAACTTGCATGGGAACAATACAACTATAAGGCCAGGTGACTGATGTTACGCTGGGCTATACCGCTGAGACAGATGAGTATCGCCCTGCAACTACTTTAGGTGAAAGTAGATGAGTTTAAAAGTCACACAAAGCGTTTTCAATGATAAGGACCAGAAAATAATGGTGGGTGGTAAGGTAACAACTCAAACTAATACAATAATACAACAAAAATTGAAATGTCCTAAGATGTGAGGTGTGGTGAGGTTCGTGGCTGGTGAGGCACTGACTCTTTCAGTCAGAAGTATATGAACCCGATAGAGTAGCTTAAATCACCATTCAATTGGCAGCCTGCACATTGACTACTGGTTGTTTTTCATATTTCATATCAGCATTCTTTACACATATAGGTAAGGTACATATTTGATTCCACCAATTTATAGCGGCCCATGGAAAGAGCGCATTTCCTCTGCACCCTCCGTGTGCTTTTAATTTGCCATTGTAATTCTACAATTCTTACCCATTCAACAGAAATAAAATTAGGCTACACAGCCTACTTTAGTGTATGCATGGTCTGACCTTTACTTGTAAATGAAGTCCATTTGTCTTTCCTTCTGGACAAAAAATCTCTCTGACTTTGTTGTAAAAGTCCTCCACATCTTCTTTTAATTTTAAAAGTTTAGAAGAAGAGCAACGTCAAATCAAGCATAAACCTGTTGGCTCTCGCACGCCCCCTTTATTGAGGCAGAGGTGCTGTTTGCCTCCCCTCTGTGCTTTTTCACTGCAGTTTTATGTCAATCAGCAAGACTGAATAGGTTCTACAAATACGTGAAATACACTACCTATTCTATGGAAAGAAAGGACGTATAATAAAAGTGGCTACAAATATTACAGTGGTGACAAACAATGAGAAAGCAAAAGGCACACGCTCAGCCCAGTTTGTGAAGGATCGCACAATCTGAGATGAGACAGCTAATAGCTCCTTAGAAGGAGCTTCTTGTGGGAGGACGCACCGTGAGTTGGGTTTTCATGTTCAAATCTTCATTTACCGCCCACATTATCAGATGAGGGAGTAACCAAAGGGAGTATCCTTCAGTATTCCAGAGCATGGAGCAGTGGAACACACACGCACGCACGCACACACACACACACACACACACTTACACTACATTGACTTACATTCATTTCCTTTAGACTTAATCTAACCCAAAACTTTACCAATGACCCAAATATTAGCTTCTGTCCCCAATTTGACAAGCTGTCACCAATTAACTGGTCTTCAGTCTGCAATGTGCCCCCAAAGGAACACACACTTATACGATGTTTCACGATACGTCTCACTGTAACACTGTGCACTCTCCGGGCTTGTGGCCAATTATTGGCTATAGTGTTAAGTCGTATGCAGACAGCAGACACTGGGGTTTAGAGGTGAATGAACATGTCCTCTCTGTGCTGGAGGAGCAAACATATAATAAAAGCCACTCCACTGAAGAGAGCAAATGTTCTTAACAAAGTGCTCTGCATATTCACTGTGCTTCAGATTTAGCATGTCAAATTTGAATTGCAAATTGTCCAAACGGTGGCTTAAAACAATTGCTTAATTATAGATGGATCTGTCAATAGAGCAGGAGTAGATCTAATTTAAATCTTTATTGAGATAATTGTACATGTTTTCTTCATTGAAAACCATGTCAGGCCCAAGTTATTCAAACCGGATTACTTTGAAATACGACAAATCCTAACTTGAAATTAGGATGGATATATGCCACCAAACATGGCTTACTGTTCAGATGTAAGCACATCTTTAACTAAATCAGCATTAATTTCATCGTAACCTGCTGAAGAATTGTGTAAGGATTCAGTTATATCCATGATGTGACTGTGTAGGGGATCTCATTAATGGGAGGATGAGACATTTTTTATATGGACTCCAGCTGCTTGCCAGAGAAGGATAAATGTTAATAACATATTAAACTAGTAAACAATATGCTGGCTCTGCAAAGAAAAATGTAAAGTTTGATCATCATCCACCATGGAATTGGGAATTTAAATAGATTTTTTTCTTTCTTTTATAACTGACTGATCGTTGTCAAAGTAGTTGTAATATTATTCTCTTCTTGGACAAATCCATTAGAATAACATCTTTAACTTGAGTATTTCTCAACATCTGAATAATTCACGTGTGAACGGCTACATGAAGGTTAACAGCCATCGCTGACACATTCCAGATGGAGGCCTGCCATGACCTCCATGAATAAGTGTCCCGTGCAGACAAGGACACTCCACCAGAGGACAGCATCAGACTTCTAATGATTTGTCATATTTTACAGTAAGAGCTCTTATTTTGGTGCCACCCCACCACAGATGAACCCCTAGAGGTGAGGCAGCATGATTAGTAAAACTGATACAATGAAAACAAATCCAAAGATCTCTGAATAGACTTTGAAGCAATCCTCGTAATCCTTGCCTTAAAGTCCACAAAATCGGCTTCATCCGGAAGTCATCTACGATTTACAGTTATATTAACATGTTCATGTTAATATTTCTTTGGTTTGAGTACAGTATTGTTGATGATGGTTAGTTTACTGTCAACTACATATGGATGTATTAGTGTTTAGTGGTTAGAGCATTGGTGCTTATGTCAATGATATTTACTGTTGTATTTAATCTTTAGTACAAACATTGTAATACTTTTAAGCACCTGTCCATTTGGTTTATGCCAGTAATCTTATATACTGATGTACCAGAAACCTTGTTTAGTACTTACAAAGGCATGTGTTTTGTGCTCTTTTTCAGTTTTACAAAATTCCATATTTTCCTTCATGAAATTCTGCCAAACACAACAACCTGTCTGTTCCTTGGAGAATACGTTGCTGGAGAACATAATGTCAAGCTGGCTGTATCGCTGAAAAATATGTTTCTTGCAACAACTGTTAGTGAGGACAGCACACTATTACTTGTTCAATCACGTTGAATCCAATAATAGGCTTTTCTGCAACATTAAGATTACCGGATACTAACTTGGGGACGAGGAGTATCTTTTCTGAGTGAGTGTCGCAGTGCAAATAAAACTGTTTGTGTTTGTTTGCTTGTTTTGTTGTGTTAAATAAATTATGAGAAAAACGGAATCCTGTATGGAAAATGCATTCTTTTGCCTGCGTAAACCACAAACCCATGGTGCGTCAGTGGCCCTTTGATTTGTGTTTGTTTTTGATTTATTGGACAAATGGCCACTACAATGTTGTTTCCGCCAGTCATTATTGATGAGACTCGCCTGAGCTCCAGTGTCCCATCCATCCATCCATCCATTTTCCTCCGCTTATCCGGGGTCGGGTCGCGGTGGCAGCAGGCCTAGCAGGCCGACCCAGGCTTCCCTCTCACCCGCAACACGTTCCAGCTCGTTCTGGGGGATCCCGAGGCGTTCCCAGGCCAGCTGGGAGATATAATCCCTCCAGCGTGTCCTGGGTCTTCCCCGGGGCCTCCTACCAGCTGGCCATAGGGGATACCGGGGAAATCCCCGGTATCCCCTATGGCTGAAGCCCCCCTAAAATGTTCTTCAGCCCCCCCAAATAATTTGGCATTATTGGCTTCATTTTTATTTTGGTGATGTCATTAAATTAAACTATTGTTTCTCACATGGACAAGTTATTTATAACTCTAACATGCTACATATGTGCGTGCGTTCTTGTTTGTATGTTTTCTCCCCCTTCAAATTCCAATCCAATAGCCTATCATCATACTTAACAATATAATCCCCGGGCACTAGTACCTTGGGGAGGCTGCTGCGCTGGCTTTCTTACTCTGCCAAGTAACGTCTCTCGTCAACGACAGCCAGGATTATAGCCAAGGCGTTTAGCTCAAAGTAAATGATGCACGGAGTGAAATTGTAAGTACAGGTAGTTACAGAATGTGGCTATCTGTAGTTGTTAATGATTGTTACCTGCTTAAATTTAGGTTTACTTGAGGCAAATGAAAGGCAATATTATAGTGGGCTATGTTAACACTAAGCTAGCTAGCTAGTTTGTTAGAAACTGTCTCCAGTGAGCAAGAGTGTGAACTGTCTGAAACATTGGATATCCGCGGCCCCAAAAAAAATTGCAAACAAGCCACTAACCCTTGGGGCTAAGCCCCCCCTTTCTTTCAATCCTAGAAACGCCCCTGGGTGACAGTAATATGATGCTAAGTTGTGGCACTGACTGGTCGATACGTGCGATGCATTGAGTGGGCCGGTCTGACAGTAACTCCCGGGCCACTTTCCCCCCCAGTCCGCCCCTGTCTAGGTGGCAAAGGTGAGGTTTCAACTGATACTTCACTGCCTCACTAAACAGACCAGTTTCAAATCTACGCTGGATTAACTCTGGGTTGAACTGTTCCCCTTCATCCTTGTCACCAGACTTCCAGGCAGTTTCTCTCTGAGCTCTGTTGCCCTGAACAAAAACCTCTGAGCAGATTCCTTCGCGTGGGGGTCACAAATAGGCGGGCCGCTGTATGGTCTCAAATGTCGTTGTAGCCGAACCTGGACTTAATATATATGATTGACAATTATAAAATTTTGAAGGAGCGCTTCTATTTTAACCGGCACAGCTTTTCTAGCCTTTGCGTCGCTCGTTTAGCAGCCCAGGAAACACACTGAACAATATCATAACCCGGCTCCGAGGCTTTGACAAATGTTGAAATGGACACAATTGCTGATGGTAATTTAAAGGTATTTATTTTAATGAAGTAAAGAAATGGCTACCATTGTGAAGTGTGTCAGTCAGTTACATCAGTAATATAAACGTGAATGCGTGTGCATGATGAAAAACAAAAAAAGATCAAACCAAGGCATTAACGGGCATAAGCTGTTAGTGATGAGTCCATGTGAGCCGGAGAGAGCTGAGCAATACTGGATTTGGGCTTTTATTACCGAGGTGCTCCAGGAGCCAATCAAATATGTGTATTCCAATAAGTTTCCAGAGTCAAGTGAGATTTAAACACACAGGGGAGACGGAGCAAGAAACCGAGTAGTCAGAGAATTACTGTACGTTAACAGAGAGGAGAATAGAGCTGAAACAACAAGTGGTTTCCATAACCAGATATTGTCCCTGCACACAAATGTCTCTTATTAGGAGTTGACAAGAATATAATATTGTGGCTTTTTTGATTGACATCACTTCACACCTGAATGAACTGAATTTAAAGCTGCAGGGCAAAAGAAAATTCAGTTCAATTAAATTTTCTAAAATGAAGTACTTTATTTTAAGATGCCAATTTTTCAAAAGCCTTCTGTTCTGTAATTTATTTTTAAATGCATTCCTTATTTTACTCGAAATAAGAGTATATTTATTAATTATTAGATTATGTATTATTGGAAAGGCTCACACATGTTCTCCAAGGAGACATGAACAGGTTTTTCTCTGTTTGGAACCCTGTTGTGGATTTTATTGGCGAGGTCAATGCCGAAATCATACAAAGAGGCTTTGCAACCTTGGAACCCAAGTGACCCAGTGAAGGAATAAGTCCACAGTATTTATTATGATTTAATTGTTATGACAGGTATGCTATGGAGTTTTATGATCTACATTTTTTCCTGTTTGTTTTCTTAAATATTTTTTTTACCCTTTTTCTTTAACATTGTTTGTCGCTGTTTCTGACTGCCTGTATAGTTAGCTGTCATGCTATATATCATTTTTCTTGGGGGTGACATTCGGCGAGTGGCCTGTACAAACTGAAAATAAAATGGTTGTAAGAATGAGGGTTTTCAACTTTGGGATCCAAGAGACCGTCAAAGATTTAAGTGCAATCTATTCATTAATATTTAATTGTTATAAAAGGTTCAATATGGAGGATGATGATTTATGTCTATGGTGTTTTCTTGTATGATTTCTGTCCAAGTGTGATTGTTCGTATAGTTGGTCATTATGCTACGTTATGTATTATTTTTTTTTTTTTTTGTCGAGTTTGATTTGGCGTGTAACCTGTATAAACTGAAAATAAAATAATTGAAAGAAAGATGATGTATTATTTATAATTCATCCAGTTCAATTTGAAAACTGACAATAAATATTGTTTAGATATTATTTAATTGAACTTTCTTCATTTGATTTGACAGTCAGTTGTTGACGACATACAACTGCTAGGCTACTTCAATATATCCGTCCATCCATTATCCAAACCGCTTATCCTTTTTAGGGTCGCGGGGCGCTGGAGCCGATCCCAGCTGACATTGGGCGAAGGCAGGGTACACCCTGGACAGGTCGCCAGTTCATCGCAGGGCAGACATATAGAGACAGACAACCATTCACACCTACGGGGAATTTAGAGTCCAATTAACCTGAGTGGCATGTCTTTGGACTGTGGGAGGAAGCCGGAGAACCCGGAGGGAACCCACGCTGCCACGGGGAGAACATGCAAACTCCACACAGAAGGACCGCCCAGACCGGGAGACAAACCCAGACCCCTCTTGCTATGAGGTGACAGTGCTAGCCACTACACCACCGTGCAGCCCACTTCAATATATATATGGGACTAAATCATAACGCAAGTTAGACATTATTGTGATGTTCCGAACCTTTGCATGAGGAAATTGTTTCTAAATGGACCTTGTTGAATTTGAATTGAATAGCCCTGCCTTATTGTCTTGGAATATGTTCATGAGTGTATGGAGCAGATCAGATGATGATGAGTCCACCTTATAATGTCCTCTCAGTATGGTTCTTAATGTGGGAAGTGTGAGGTCTCGCCTGACTTCCACTAAGTCTCAAAGGTGAAGGCCGGGGCTTACTGCTTTAAGCACAGCCTCTATGATTTCAGGCTCTAAATAGCCCTTCTTAAGCCCAGACTCGATCGGGTTTGTAAGGCTAGTGAAAGATAATTTGTCCTTTTGTCCGACCTTTTGTCTGTCTGACCCCAGATCCGGAAATCTTTTCTCAAAGTGACTTCTGGTGTTGTGAGGGCTGCGGGCAGCTTGACTTCCCTCTCTCTTACCGCTGTTGTACTAAACTGGGACCCCAAAGCTTCAATCTTCTCCTCTAGAACACGACGTGCCTCTGCTTTAGCCTGCTGAAGCTGTGTATACTCTTGTTTCAGTCTCTTTATTTCACTAGGACCAGTTTGTTGTATTTCTGATTTGTCAAAAACATGTTCTTGTGAAGACTGCATGAATAGATGGAGATCACTGATGAACTGCCAGAACACACAAGATTCCTCACCCTCTTCAATCTCATCCAAAGTGCTCTCTGTTAGCCGAGTCAGGCCCGACGGGACTGTCCCCTATATCCCTCCCCTGTTGGTTCACTGCACTTAAGATGCTGACACACCTTGATGAGTTCTGGTTTCTCAAGTGTCCACAACGCTGCATTGATCTTGTCCTGGTGTTGCTCCATCATTATCTTCTGTTGGTCTCAGTTTGTCTAGGTTCGTCTCTCTAGAAGGGACTGCATCTCCCTGTTGTCCAAAACAGTCCTTTCAGGCTGGCTCGCCAAATTATGTTACACACTGAATGATGACAACTTCCATTCAGTTGCCAGATTAATTTATTATGCTGTGAATACAACAAAAGACTGCATCCTTTGCTGTTATCTTGACTGTCTTTCCTACCAGCTGGGCTAACTTGCTTGTCAAAGACACAAAGATTACAGCCCAACATACTTAAGTAAAACTATCTAAATACAACTGTGATAAGATTACATGAATTGTGAATACACAACCTGAAATGTACAGCCAAACGTTATTATTAACAAACTACTGCTTATATCCGCCACAGGACACAACATTTATCCGTAAATAATCTTGCATGGGAACAATACAACTATAAGGCCAGGTTACTGACGTTACGCTTATACCGCCAGCGCGCTCCACGTGCCTCGTTTAGCTGGTGATGCTAGCCTTTAGCTGCCTTATATTTCAACATTAAACACTTTATAAACATAAACAATGGCCCTGCAAAAGCGCCCGAACTTAACATAAATCTGTATGGCGTTAGTGTACTTCTCACATATGTGAATACAACAAAAAGACCGGGCTAACGTGCTTCTCATAGACAAGAATTACAACGCCAGTGATACCAAAGCTTCTACTGCGCCCTATTGGCCAAAAATGATTATCGCCCTGCAACTACTTTAGGTTAAAGTAGGTGAGTTTAAAACTCATACAAAGATTTTTAAATGATAAGAACAAGAAAACTAATACCATAATACAACAATAATTCTGCAATTAGTTGTAGCCCTTAAAATGACCGATGTGCCACACTAATGCTTGGCAGATAGAGCATGCTAACGGTAGCAAGCTGACTTGGTGTGTCTGACTATCTTCAGTCAACGGGGACGCAGAAGAGATTTTAGATGTAGCCAGCACCAATAACGAGGACATTATTCTGTAGTTGGTAACCTTTCACGCTCGTTATGTCGTTTGTGTGCAATTTGAAACAGTAGGCTCACTTTAACGTGGGATTATTTTTTCCTTTTTATTTTAGGGAGTGTTTATATTTTCAATGATTCACTAATTAAATAAATAAACTACAACTAAGAGTTTGAGAATGTCTTAAAACAAATATTGTCCTGTCCTCTTTTTTTATTGCTCCATGGTGTGCATCAACAAAGTTGGTGCATGGGTTATTAGGATATAGTATATTTTAAATGTAGGATGAAAGAAAATATAGACAAAACAATCAATATCAAGTTCATGAGATACTTAATAGCAGCATATTAGTATGTCAGCTTTTACACAACAAGTTAAAACATATATTCATACTTATGATACTCATGTTCATCAACTGTCTGTGATTCTGCAGCTCCTGCTGGACCTCTTTTGTTGAATACATGTGTGTGTGTAGTGTGATTCCTGAGTAACACAAAGTCAACTTCACTAACAAAGACCACACTAATAGCAAAAAGGCTTTCAAATTGTTTATTGCGAGATGGAAGGGTTAGGAAGCGGAAAGGGATGTAGGGATGAAGGGATGTAGGGATGTAAGGATGTAGGGGAGAAGGAACGAGAAGTGTAGAGGGGGGCATGGAAAGAAGGTTGGAGGGGTGCGATGAGAGATCGCTGGCGTCCATTCAGAATCTCTGGAGGTGCAGAGTCCGACCTTGTTCCTGTGAGAGAGAGAGAGAGAGAGAGAGAGAGAGAGAGAGAGAGAGAGAGAGATAGATAGGAAGACAAGAACAGGGTTGAGGGGAAGGGATGTAGGAGCTGAGTCGTAGAGGAAGTGAACAGGTTCGTTGTGCTCCAGTACTTAGTGCAGGGGAAATGAGTTGTGTTTGGGGCGTTGTCTTTGTTCCCAAAGTTTTATAAAATGCAATTTTACAGCAGCTTTACAGAGCGCCAAAGGTACGATTTTCTTTTGTAAAATATATATTTCACTATCAAGTATTTTTGGGTCCCGATTCCAGTCTGAGTATTGACAATATCAAATGTGCCAATGCCAAAGCTGATCTGGTTTACCTAAATGACACAGCTGCCCTGAGAACACTCAAGCTACAAAGTGTAAGTGGTAGAACACCTAATTCATCCCAAAGGAAAGGAAGCTGTGGCTGAAAATGAAAAGCTACCTCAATGTTTAGGACACTAAACCTTGTTAATAATCAAGAGAGATGAAGAACAGTTTAACTTTGATGGAACATTGGAAAATTACTATTTGTGGTTGAATCAAATACATAGAGCATAATATTTAAATTTCATATCTTTATTTTCAAATTTCATTTGTCAATTATAACCAAACACACCAGATTATCTGGCATGTGTGGTCTGTGGGAGTAAACCTACGCAGACATGGAAGAACAGAGGTGTTAACCCCTGAGCCACAATGCTGCCCGATTGGAAAGTAAACCAACCTCAAAACATGCTAAATGATTCGTGTTTATTTTTTCCATTTCCCTTTACATTAAGGGAGATTAATATTAGAATATTATTATTGAATATTAGAAGAAACATCATGTTAACATTCTATTCTTATTTTAATTATATTCATATATGTTTATTATATTTTAGTGACCTCAAATTATTTATAATCTATTCTTTTTTATTGTAATCTATTAAATTACATTACACTATATTACATTACATTTAATTATTATATTATAAAAGCACAAAGGTCAGAAATGTTTGATGTGAGGCATAAAATGAAACCAGCTGTCTCAGGATTTACATGTATACGAGAAATAATTGTGGAAAAGTTTGAAATCACTCACCAACAGAAGAGGAGGAGGAAACATATGAACATATTGCCAATGTTGATGAAACTTATTCTTTCAGTCGGCTTGATAAGTCTAGTTCTGTCAGTAATATTAATAGTTGTCTGTTCAGTAGAGTTCATGTCTTTTCATGTCAGTAGTGTGGTGACTGTGTGTCCAGTCAGTAGAGTATACATGTCTTCTCTCTTCAGCTGTGGTGATTGTCTCCGGTCTTTGTTCATCGGCAGTATCTCCTCTTCCAATAGACCCTAAAAGATGCGACAGATGTTAGTAAAAACTCAATAATGTGAAGATGTATAGAATGCTAAACTAACAAAGAGTATATCCCGTTGAAATTAAAATGTGTGTGCATTAAAATAATCAGGTCCCTTCTATTCTGACGAGGAGAGGGTGTCCTGTTGAAGGCAAAATGTGTGTGTGTGTGTAACTGAGAAAGAATGATGTAATTTGAGCAACTGGGTGCGAGGGTGGAAAGGAGGGGGGAATGGCACAGCTGAGGTCAATAAAAAGAGAAGACTCGAGACATCGAGAGGGATTTCAACACCGTCCGGTACTCAGCTGAGGACAATAGAACATCGTCCGGGACAAGCATCGGAGAACTTTGTCTCTGCTCACGGCTCAGAGGACCCCGAGCGTGGGCAGGAATAGGATGACGGAGATTCTTATTCCCCCCTGCCTAAAAAGGGTTATGGAGGATACTGTTTTTCTGTGCCGGGCCAGGCGAAGGCATCTCCTCCTACCCCGTAAAGGATTAATTTCACAAAAAGGACTTTCACCCAGTCTCGGCTCAGTAAGAAAGCTATGTTATGATCAATCGGTAATGTAATCAAATGAAGTAAATAATTGAGCTGTTGCTATGCCCATGCTAATAATCCTGCAATAAATATATAATCTGAATGTAAAGCAAGTAGTCCTGAGAGCTGTCATAGGAAAGTAGTGAAGTGTAAATGGATCTGTACTTGAATAGTGCTTTTCTAACACTAAATGACATCATTCACCCATTGATGGGAGGGGCTAAGGTGCCACCTGCCCATCAGGAGTAGCTATTTAAACCTATCCTGGCACCTTACCAAGAGCCTAGGTCCATTAGAGGAAAGCTGCCATTAAATGACACAACTGATAGCTGTATTCGGCCTCCCGGTTGAGTGTAGTTGTGAGTGGAAGCGGGGTAGATGTCAGGAGGGACGGCAGTGAGCAAAGCCAGGCGAGTTTCCTCGACCACCAGCTTAAACAGATCTCCAAACATCTACGGAGTTCCGGACCCATTGAATGGAGAGCTGGTTAATTAGATAGTCCCGTGAAAGGGGCTTATCTCTCAGATCTAACACTATATAATACTAAAATAAATAAAGACAAAAATAGAATAAAAGTACTGTCTTGTCAGTAGTGGTGCTAGTCTGTGTCTTTGCTGGTTGTCAATAGACTCCTGGTTCATTGACTCTGAGCAGTTCACATGATGTTAACGACCCCGTGACGTGTCCTCTTCAGAAAGACCCTTAACTACCTTTAGTAACGACCCTTAATGACAAACTACTGCTTATATCCGCAACGGGACACAACATTTATGCGAATATAATCTTGCATGGGAACAATACACCTATAAGACCAGGTGACTGACGTTACGCTGGGCTATACCGCTCGCGCGCTTGTTAAGGCTAAATGAAGAAAGCTCCTAAAGCAACTGTCTCATGCCTTTATTTTGTAACTTTTTCACAATTCATATTTTGTAACTATTTCATAATCAGTATGTTCAGACTATTTCATAATTACCATGTGTTAAAACTACCATATGCTTAAATCGTATTATGGTTACCGTGTGTAAATTATGCCACGGCAGTTAGATACAATTTATTGCGCGATCGGGGGAGATCCTTTGAAACCTGATGCAGAACGGGCAACAGGAGGACATACTAAAACGACCCCGACGCAACGCGGAGACAGACGATGAGGACTTCTTAGGAATATAAAAGGACGCGCAGATGGATGTGACTGGACTTCTGGAGCACACGGACGGGAGCGTGGAGCGCTGCGTCAGATGTCGGCGCGAACCGGAAGTCATTGGGGGTCACGCGGCAGGACGAGGGAGACGAGGGCCTGCGGCGTGATCCTGTTCCATGGGACATTTTTCTTATTTTATATCATGTATTTAATGTGTAATTGTTTTCATTTTAAAGTAAATACTATTTTACTTAAACTTCCAACCGCCATTCGGCTTTGTTTACTAGCGGATTCCTCAGTGGGGCTCGGCCTCTTTGTTGTGCGTCTCGAGCGATACAGTCTTTGTAGCAAGGATGCTATTTCTCAACACGCTCCACGTGCCTCGTTTAGCTAGTGATGCTAGCCTTTAGCTGCCTTATATTTCAACATTAAACACTTTATAAACATAAAAACATGGTGCCGCAAGAGCGAAACCGAAAACAGGCCTTCATGATGCGGCTGCTGATTGAAGGATTAGCTGCTGCGGGGAACGAGAAGAGATGTTGATCTGCAGGGATTCTGAGAAGCTGGAACCAAATCACATGCGATGATTGTAAAAACACAAAGCTGCTGGCATGTGGAAGCAGTTTGGACGTGGACACTGTTTTAATCGCCTTAATGCTAGAAAACAAGTACAAGTGTGTGCAGACAAACCCATGTTCATGTGGGAATATAAGTCCATATGTACACGTGGAGCCTTACTCTTAATGCTGGTTGGTGGGGGCGTCCTGCACAGCTCGGAGGACGAGTACCCCGATCTGTCCATGCCGCTCTGACTCAGCTCCTCATAGTTGGGTCGGAGGAGTACGACGGGGTCAGGGGGGCCGAGATGGAGACGGGCACCCTCTCAGTCATGGTTTATTCTAGCTGCTCAGCGGAGAGGGAGGCAGAGAGAAGATTGACAAACATAGAAAGCAGAGAATCATTATAGAACGTTACAAAGTTGCAAGACAACTTTTCTCAGAGATGCATATTTTATCATGTATTTATGGAGCATAATTTATGGACTTATTAAAGTGTTAGTAGCATCAGCAGCAGTGGGTAGTTGTATACTACTGCCAGATATCTAGACTTTGGACCAATCAGAACTAACTTTTTTGTAGCACAAATGGGATTAGCTAACATAGAATAATAATATAACATAATATAAAAGCTTTAAAAAAAAGAATACACATATATATATATATATATATAATTCATGAAACACAATCTAATGTCGGCATTAACATTAGTTAATAGTTGAACCAAGTCAACATCTATTTTTTTTAGCGGCCAGATAATGTAAAATGCTGAATATCATTGTTTGAAATGTGCCAACGTTACCAGCTAACACTAACTTACCCACTAACTAGCGAACTTAAACGACTAGTTAACGGTCGTCCATCACCCGGCAGATAACGTTAGTTTTCACATTTAAACAAACACTTGTCTTGTCGGTAGTATTTAAACTTCTTGTCTTGTCAGTAGTGGTGCTAGTCTGTGTCTTTGCTGGTTGTCAATAGACTCCTGGTTCATTGACTCTGAGCAGTTCACATGATGTTAACGACCCCGTGACGTGTCCTCTTCAGAAAGACCCTTAACTACCTTTAGTAACGACCCTTAATGACAAACTACTGCTTATATCCGCCACGGCACACAACATTTATCCGAATATATACTTGCATGGAAACAATACAACTATAATGCCAGGTGACTGACGTTATGCTGGCGCTATAGCGCTCGCGCGCTCCACGTGCCTCGTTTAGCTAGTGATGCTAGCCTTTGGCTGCCTTATATTTCAACATTAAACACTTTATAAACATAAAAACATGGCACCGCAAAAGCGTGAAAACTTAACATGAATGTATATGGCGCTTGTGTACTTCTCTCACCTGTGAATGCAACGAAAAGACGGTCTCAGATGAATATCTGCTTCCATCGCTGTAATCTTGAGCGTCCTTTCTAACGGCTGGGCTAACTTTCTTCTCACAGACAGTCGTTTTACAGCACCAGTCGTACCAGAGCCGCTGCTGCCCCCTATTGGTGAATACTGAGTATCGCCCTGCAACTACTTTAGGTGAAAGTAGATGAGTTTAAAAGTCACACAAAGCATTTTAAATGATATGAACTAGAAAAGAATGCTGGGTGGTAAGGTAACAACACAAACTAATACAATAATACAACAAAAATGAAAATGTCCAAAGCAGTGAGGTGTGGTGAGGTTTGTGGCTGGTGAGGCACTGACTCTTTCAGAGTCAGATTTCCAAATATATGAACCCAATAGAGTAGCTTAAATCACCATTCAATTGGCAGCCTGCACATTGACTACTGGTTGTTTTTCATATTTCATATCAGCATTCTTTACACACATAGGTAAGGTACATATTTGATTCCACCAATTTATAGCGGCCCATGGAAAGAGCGCATTTCCTCTGCACCCTCCGTGTACTTTTAATTTGCCATTGTAATTCCACAATTCATACCCATTCAACAGAAATAAAAATAGGCTACACAGCCTACTTTAGTGTATGCATGGTCTGACCTTTACTTGTAAATGAAGTCCATTTGTCTTTCCTTCTGGACAAAAAATCCCTCTGACTTTGTTGTAAAAGTCCTCCATATCTTCTTTTAATTTTAAAAGTTTAGAAGAAGAGCAACGGCAAATCAAGCATAAACCCGTTGGCTCTCGCACGCCCCCTTCATTGAGGCAGAGGTGCTGTTTGCCTCCCCTCTGTGCTTTTTCACTGCAGTTTTATGTCAATCAGCAAGACTTAATAGGTTCTACACATACATGAAATACACTACCTATTCTATGGAAAGAAAGGACGTATAATAAAAGTGGCTACAAATATTACAGTGGTGACAAACAATGAGAAAGCAAAAGGCACGCGCTCAGCCCAGTTTGTGAGGGATCGCACAATCTGAGATGAGACAGCTAATAGCTCCTTAGAAGGAGCTTCTTGTGGGAGGACGCACCGTGAGTTGGGTTTTCATGTTCAAATCTTCATTTACCGCCCACATTATCAGATGAGGGAGTAACCGAAGGGAGTATCCCTCAGGATTCCAGACCACGGAGCAGTGTAACACACACACACACACACACACACACACACACACACACACACACACACACACACACACTAAATTGTGGGGCACTACATTGACTTACATCAATTTCCTTTAGACTTAACCTAACCCAAAACTTTACCAATGACCCAAATATTGGCTTCTGTCCCCAATTTGACAAGCTGTCACCAATTAACTCATCTTTAGTCTGCAATGTGCCCCCAAAGGAACACACACTTATACGATGTTTCACGATACGTCTCACTGTAACACTGTGCACTCTCCGGGCTTGTGGCCAATTATTGGCTATAGTGTTAAGTCGTATGCAGACAGCAGACACTGGGGTTTAGAGGTGAATGAACATGTGCTCTCTGTGCTGGAGGAGCAAACATATAATAAAAGCCACTCCACTGAAGAGAGCAAATGTTCTTAACAAAGTGCTCTGCGTATTCACTGTGCTCCAGATTTAGCAGGTCAAATTTGATACAAATTGTCCAAACGGTGGCTTAAAACAATTGCTTAATTATAGATGGATCCGTCAATAGAGCAGGAGTAGATCTAATTTAGATCTTTATTGAGATAATTGTACATGTTTTCAGGCCCAAGTTATTCAAACCGGATTACTTTGAAATACGACATATTTGTCAAAGCCTCGGAGCTGGGTTATGATATTGTTCAGTGTGTGTCCTGGGCCGCTAAACGAGCGACGCAAAGGCTAGAAAAGCTGTGCCAGTTAAAATAGAAGCACTCATTCAAAATTTTATAATTCTCAATCTTATATATTAAGTCCAGGTCCAAATACAACGACATTTGAGACCATACAGCGGCACGCCTATTTGTGACTCCCACGCAAAGGAATCTGCTCAGAGGTTTTTGTTCAGGGCAACAGAGCTCAGAGAGAAACTGCTCTGGAAGTCTGGTGACGAGGATGAAGGGGAACAGTTCAGCCCAGATTTAATCCAGCGTAGATTTGAAACTGGTCTGCTTAGTGAGGCAGTGAAGTTTCAGTTGAAACCTCACCTTATCAACCCCAGAGTTACAGATGAGGTTCTGATAGAAAAGATAAATGAGGCTGCCAGTCTCAAAACAAATTTAGTAGAAACATTACAGTTAAGCCATCAAGAGTAAATGAGATACACACAGAGCTGCAATCCAATACCAGTCAGTTGCCTCTGAATAGTGAAATAGACATAAACTATGAAATGCAGACGAAAGGAGGTGTGGTAGTCTCCACAAAGAAAAAACAAGGACAGAGTAAAGTACCTGATCCTGAAACTGTTCAGCTTATTGAAGGCTTCAAGACTGATGTTCTTGAAGTTAAGAAAATGTTCGATAGGACATGGGAAGCAACAAAGTCATGTTCATATGTTTCCTCCTCCTCTTCCTTATTGCTGTTGGTGAGTGATTTCAAACTTTTTGCCACAATTATTTCTTGTATACATGTAAATCCTGAGACAGCTTGTTTTATGTTATGCCTCACATCAAACATGTCTGACCTTTGTGCTTTTATAATATAATAATTAAATTGAATGTAATATAATGTAATGTAATTTGATAGAATAAAATATAAAAGAATAGATTATGAATAATTTGTAGTAACTAAAATATAATAAACATATATGAATACAATTAAAATAAGAATAGAAAGTTAACATGGTGTTGCTTCTAATATTAAATCGTAATATTCTGATATTAATCTCCCTTTATGTAAAGGGAGATGGACAAAATATGAAAAAATAAACACAAATCATTTAGCATGTTCCCAGAATTTTTGCGGTTGGTTTACTTTTCGCATTGGGCAGCATTGTGGCTCAGGGCTTAATACCTCTGTTCTTCCATGTCTGCGTAAATTTTACTTACGCAGGCATGGAAGTGTGTGGTGCTCAGACCACACATGCCAGCTAATCTGGTGTGTTTGGTTATAATTGACAAATGAAATTTGAAATGTGAATTTGAAAATAAAGATATGAAATGTAAATATTATGCTCTATGTATTTTATTCAACCACAAATGGTAATTTTCCAATGTTCCATCAAAGTTAAACTGTTCTTCATCTCTCTTGTTTATTAACAAGGATTAGTGTCCTAAACATTGAGGTAGCTTTTCATTTTCAGCCGCAGCTTCCTTTCCTTTGGGATGAATTAGGTGTTCTACCATTTACACTTTGTAGCTTGAGTGTTCTCAGGGCAACTGTGTCATTTAGGTAAACCAGATCAGCTTTGGCATTGGCACATTTGATATTGTCAATACTCAGACTGGAATCAGGACCCAAAAATATTTGCTGCGACTTAGATAGTGAAATATAAAAATCGTACCTTTGGCGCATTGCTCTGTAAAGCTGCTGTAAAATTGCATTTTATAAAACTTTGGGAACAAAGACGACGCCCCAAACACAACTCATTTCCCCTGCACTAAGTACTGGAGCACAACGAACCTGTTCACTTCCTCTACGACTCAGCTCCTACATCCCTTCCCCTCAACCCTGTTCTTGTCTTCCTATTTCTCTCTCTCTCTCTCGCTCTCTCTCCCTCACTCTCTCTCTCACAGGACTACAGGAACAAGGTCGGACTCTGCACCGCCAGAGATTCTGAACGGACGCCAGCGATCTCTCATCGCACCCCTCCAACCTTCTTTCCATGCCCCCCTCTACACTTCTCGTTCCTTCTCCCCTACATCCTTACATCCCTACATCCCTACATCCCTTCATCCCTAGATCCCTTTCCGCTTCCATCTCGCAATAAACAATTTGAAAGCCATATTGCTATTAGTGTGGTCTTTGTTAGTGAAGTTGACTTTATGTTACTCAGGAATCACACTACACACACACACATGTATTCAACAAAAGAGGTCTAGCAGGAGCTGCAGAATCTCAGACAGTTGATGAACATGAGTATCATAAGTATGAATATATGTTTTAACTTGTTGTGTAAAAGCTGACATACTAATATGCTGCTATTAAGTATCTCATGAACTTGATATTGATTTTTTGTCTATATTTTCTTTAATTGATGAACATGTTTATTCCTCTGGCAGATCTGCCAAGTTTGAACTTGTTTGGAGGTTGATTTCTAACTGTGTTTGTGTCCTTGATTTGTGCATGCAGGTGCCAGAGTTTTGCAACGTTTATCATTGACATGGAATCATTGTTTGTGTAATTTCTGATAATATTGCCCAAAGGAAGCATATATAAGGTGAATAAGATCGGTCCAAGCACATAACCTTGTAGAACTCCGTGACTGACGTTGGTATGTAATCGAGGTTTCATCGTTTACATATACAAACTGAGATCGATCTGATAAATAGGATTTAAACCAGCTTAGTGCGGTGCCTTTAATACCAATCAAATGTTCTAATCTCTGTAATAGGATGTGATGGTCAATGGTGTCGAACGCAGCACTAAGGTCTAACGAGACAAGGACAGAGACAAGTCCCTTTTCTGATACAATTAGAAGGTCATTAGTAATTTTCACCAGTGCTGTCTCTGTGCTGTGGTGTTTTCTAAATCCTGACTGAAAATCCTCAAATAAACTATTGTTCTGTAGAAAGTCACATAACTGATTTGCGACTACTTTCTCAAGGATCTTCGAGAGGAAGGGAAGGTTAGAGATCGGTCTATAGTTAGCCAACACCTCTTGATCAAGAGTGGGCTTCTTAAGAAGAGGCTTAATTACAGCTACTTTAAAAGACTGTGGTACATGGCCCGTTAGTAAAGACAGATTCACAATATCCAGCAGACAGGTGCCAATCAAAGGTAAAACTTCTTTAAGCAGCCTCGTCAGGACGGGGTCCAAGAGACAAGTAGAAGGTTTAGAAGTAGAAATTGTTGAAGACAATTTTTTAAAGTCGATGGGAGAGAAGCCGTCCAAATATATATCAGGGTTTAGAGCTGTTTCCAAGGATAGATCGGTACTGGTTGAGGGCAAGAGATTATTAATCTTGTCTCTAATAGTAAGAATTTTATCACTGAAGAAGTTCATGAAGTCATTACTACTGAGGTCTATAGGAATACACGGCTCAACAGAGCTGTGACTCTCTGTCAGCCTGGCTACAGTGCTGAAGAGAAATCTGGGGTTGTTCTTATTTTTCTTTATTATTGATGAGTAATAGGCTGCTCTGGCATTACGGAGGGCCTTCTTATATGTTTTAAGACTATCTCGCCAAACTAACCGAGATTCTTCGAAATTGGTGGAACGCCATATTCTTTCAAGCTTTCGCAATGTTTTATTTTGCGGGTTTGAGGGTTATACCATGGAGCGAACCTCCTCTGTTTTATTATCTTCTTTTTTAGAGGAGCTATAGAGTCTAGTGTCAGTCTCAGTGAGCCTGTAGCACTATCGACTAGATGATCAATCTGAGATGGACTAAAGTTAGCACAGGAGTTCTCCGTTATATTGAGACATGGTATTGAAATAAATACAGATGGAATCGCTTCTTTAAATTTAACTACAGCACTGTCAGATAGACATCTGGTGTAGAAACGTTTGCCTAACGGTGTACACTCCAGTAGCATAAACTCGAAATGTATTAGGTAATGGTCTGATAAAAGAGGGTTCTGTGAAAAAACTATTAGATGTTATATGTTAATGCCACATGCAAGAACAAGGTCGAGGGTGTGGTTAAAACAGTGAGTGGGTTTCTGTACACTCTGACAGAAGCCAATTGAATCTAATAATTAGATAAACGCAGTACTAAGGCTATCATTATCAACATCCGCATGAATATTAAAGTCACCTACAATAAGTCACGCACTCCACGTGGGGAAAAAACATCTGACTGGCGGTTGAAGGTTCTCGGCCGGGCGAGTCGGCGTCCTGCCAGCTTTAATTATGATGGTCATTTACATACAAACATGAAATTTGGCCTAAGCATTTTTAGGAGCAGTGGGCTGCTGTGAAGCGCCTGGGGACCAACTTGGGGTTCAGTGTCTTGCTCAATGACAGTTCAACATGCAAACTGAACTGTAGGAGGCCAGAGACTGAACCGGTGACCTTGTGGTTGTAGAACAACCACTCTACCCCCATGAGCCACAGCCACCCCAGAGAGACACAAAAATATATAGAGACACAAAAAAGACACAAAAACATACAGAGAGACACAAATAAATCACAGAGACACAAAAAGACACACAAAAACAACAAAACAAGAACAAAAAGAGCCTAAACGACTATAAAGTCTGTGTTGCTCATATATATAAAAGAGCTGGTGGGGCCTTTTGCATGTTGATACAAATATTCATGTTTATTTGGTAGCAACTGAAGGACGATTAACATTCAAGACCATGACAACTTATTTTTAAGTTGTGCAATTATACCTTCGTGCATAGGCTGCTTCATGGTTTGGCATGTTTATTTTTGAAAAACATATATTTTTAAAAAAAATTTTTTTATTCTAAATTGGCTTCAGTAGCGGTTACCATGGAAACCAGCATTGCAACTCTGAGCTCAGAGAAGAGAATACAGACAACACCTACAGGTTAAACGTCAAGCAACACAGAAAGAAACGGTACGAACAGGTGAGTTTTTAATGCAGCCGGTGAGCACTTGAGTCATTAGTGTTACTCTGATAGAACATTTAGGATAACTATAGAAATCAGATGATTCATACGTTTGTTCTTTAAGTTTTAGCAGGACTAGCCTAGCTGGTGTTACTTATTCTATATATAAAGATTGGCTTTATCTAGTTTACTGCTTTAATGATAGAAACCTTAAACAAACATGTATATCCCGCTTGCTTTGTACAGACATTATACATTTACAGTAAACTTTCTTTTACTTTTTATGATAAAATAAATGTCAAAAACACTTCAAGACTGTCAAATATTTAACGTTATATTTTTTAATTTTCACAAGTATTTCTCAGACATTGCTTATTAATTCTTAGACTGCAGTTATTTGAAAGATGCACAACCTAAACAGGCAGGGGAACGAGGCCTGTGTGATATATTTCAGAGTTGTAAGACTGGATTATCTTGCTTACGTCCACTTGTTTATTCATGTTTTCTCCGTCCTACTGTCTTTATTTCATGATGACACAGTTGACTCGCAGATGGAGGGACATCTAGAAGAAAAGACATCCAGCGCCATGACCTCATCAGAGGTAAACTTTAACTAATAGATATCCCCATGAAATGTCCCCAGTTGATTTCTCACATTAAGACACTTATTTTTTTATATTACAAGTTTTCTGAAACGTTATGTTTAAATATGCAAATTAGGCATTATCTCAAATCAGAAAATACTGTCAACAGCCATTTAAAAAAATCTATTTCCTCCATGTTTTTAGTACTAAAATGTTGTATAAATGAGGCTGTGAATGATATGTGAACAAACTTTAGAAACCTTCAGAATATATTTAGGAATGAAAGTGTAAAGTTTGGTGGATGTAGGAGCTGCTGAAGTGGAGATTTGATTTGAGTTTGACAAAAAAATAATTGAGAGAAAACGGCCTTTAAAGAGATGTTTTGTTAAATTACAGACATTTTGAAGACTCTCCAGGTGAATAGGGTAAAAAAATGTACTCATAGATATCAACATGACACTTCACCAGTTGATTACTGACATTAAGATGATTCTTTTCTGTATAACAAGTTTTTGAAATGTTATGTTTAATATGCAAATGAGGTTAGTAGAAATCTACAGACACAAACAGACAGAGTACTTGTATCTTTGGGTTTCTACTAGAACATGTTTACATGCTTTATTTTTCACATACCGTCTGTCTGAATCTACCTGTTTTCAACCTCTGTCTGTTTTGGCACATTTCAACAGAATTACATTGCTAGGCAACAGCTTGGGTCCATGTTTACTTCCTGACAAACTGGGACACATTTAGAATGTTTAAATCTGTGAAATGGTCTACATAATATAATATATATATATATATATATATATATATATATATATATATATATATATGTGTGATCCTGTCTTGAAAGGCAGTTTTTGAATACATGAATGATATCTGTATTTCATGAACAGTATGTATATAGCACTTAGACATACTTAAAAACAAAAAAGATCTCACTAACCATTAAATCAATTGATTTAACTGTGTTTTGCTCCAAACTCTTATGACAAATTGTTTTGAATTAGCCATCACTCTGATTGGCTCCTCTTTTTCCTCGGTAAATGCAGCAGAGGCTCATGGGTATTGTAGTATATAGACGGATCATTTCACAGCTTTAAATGTAAACATTCTAAATGTGTCCCAGTTGTATTTCCAGTGGCAGTGTATGTTCAGTGTATTTCAAATGGTCAGCTGACAGGAAGTAAACATGGACCGAAGATGTTGCCTAACAACGCAATTCTGTTGAAACGTGCTGTGAACACAGATATATTCAGGCTGACAGTATGATGAAAATAAAGAGTTTTTTTAAACATTAAAGCATGTAAACATTTTCCAGTAGAAACCAAAAATATGAGTATGAACCTGAACATGAGCACGATATGTGTCATTTAATACGGGAAGCTATTTATTGACAGTGTACGATTACTGAGATCCACCAGTTAATATCCTCTTACACTCTTTCTATCTTTTCTCTCCCTAAAATATTTTTGCTTCATAACAACAACAAATAACAGACGTCCACAAATCCAGCCGGACCTCGTGGGGAAGGTGAGGAGAGTATCCGGGGGGAACAAGTGGATCCACGTCAAAGTGCCGACACTGAAGAGGAACCAGACCACTGTGCCCGGTCTTCCTCAGAGCACCCGGAGTGTAGTCGGCCTGTGCGCCTCGGAGAAAAACCTCACACCTGTGAGCAGTGTGGGAGGAGTTACACTAGACGAAGCAGTTTGAAGACGCATCAGTACATTCATACTGGAGAGAAACCCTTCTCATGTGAGCAGTGTGGGAGGAGTTTCACTAAACGAAGCAGTTTGAAGACGCATCAGTACATTCATACTGGAGAGAAACGCTTCACATGTGAGCAGTGTGGGAGAAGTTTCACTCACCGAAGCAGTTTGAAGAGACATCAGTACATTCATACTGGAGAGAAACGCTTCACCTGTGAGCAGTGTGGGAGGAGTTTCACTCACCGAAGCAGTTTGAAGACGCATCAGTACATTCATACTGGAGAGAAACCCTTCTCCTGTGAGCAGTGTGGGAGGAGTTTCAGGCAAAGTGGCAGTTTGAAGGCTCATCTGTGCGTTCATACTGGAGAGTAACCCTTCACCTGTGAGCAGTGTGGGAGGAGTTTCAGTTTTAAAATGACTTAATTTGTAAAATAAAAAATATCTATACTGCATCTAACTTGAGTTGTCAGGTGTAATTATCGTTCTTCCTCCAACTTCCTCCATTTAAGCTACAGCAGCTAATACACAACACACAAATTACTCTCATACAAGTAAAAGTCCTGAATTCAAAATTTGACTGAAAGTTACGAGAATTCACTTGTTGTTGCGTTAATTCTGGCGCCCCTGTGGACTAAAGTGGTAGTGTTTCCGAGCACCAGATTCCCTTTGGAAAACCTTGAATTTTACTGCAGCAGGGTCAGACAGTCTGCCCCTCTCAGTCCTGGTTCTGGTTCTCCCGTGTCCCCCTTCCCACCGTAGATGCTGCAATATCAGTGATATCAGAACTGGTGAGCATTTCTTCACTGTAAGGAGAGCAAAGAACGGCACTGAAGGCTTTTCTTAATGGAAAAGCTGTGTGTAAAGGACAGATACCACAGGTCCTTCCTTCGTTTTAAAGTCACATCAACAGCTCTTCTCATTGAAACATAAAACAAAACATACAAAAGAAAAAACACATTACAGGTTTTCATTAAAAGAGATCAGCTAAATCCTTACCTGATGCAGAATGCAAACGATAGTGGAGATTCTGGGCACTAGCGTCATGTTTAGATACAATTTTCTGTCCATACTTCTGAGTTGTATTCTCACGTATGTCAGTGAAAAAAGGTATATATCAAGGATTTTTAAGGTTGTGGGTACAATCTTTTCCAACTGCCTTCTCTCTTTTGCTGTGGTGCCCAGGATGAATTCAAACACAATAGAAAAGGTAGGCATGGATTCCACCAAAGCCTTATCTGAAGCTTCCCTTCCCTCAATAACCTAAATTTCTCTGTTTGCCTTGTGAAAAAAGTCTCTCGTGATCCTAGATGGAGATGCCGTTGTCCATTTCAGAGACGAGGAGATCGTGTAAACCTGCTCCACCTCCTGGCCTTGGATGGACAGAGGCACAAACTCTCTGCAGTCAAGAAGAGTCTGGTATCAGCTGACAAACAAGAGTGTGCTAAAGTTAAACCCATAGCTTGACAAGCTCTTATTATTGGTTTTGATTTATAGACTACCTTTTGTTGAAGAAAAATATGCTACATGTTCTTGCTGATTACGGTCAATTCCCAAATACATATGGTTTTGTTTCCTTGTTAGATAAACACAGAGATAAAACAGTAAAATTAGAGATATTTATGTTGTTGATACGTTGCCAGGTGGATCATATATGGCACAACTTCCTGGTCAGATTGGACAACGCGTGTACAGTCGTCTCTGTATTCTGCAGGCGCTGCAAATAACGCCACCGATGGGAATCGTGCGTCCTACTGGAACCAGGCTTCTTGTACTCACACAAAGGCCGACTTTAACCCCTGGTGGCGAGTGGACCTGGGCAAAACCCATAAAGTGTTTTCTGTCAACATAACCGACGTTTTTAATTCTTTACCACAACGACTTAATGGAGCTGAGATCCTAATTGGAGATTCGCTTGAAAATAATGGCAACAACAACCCCAGGTATAGTTTACAGTCCTTAAGCTAAAATATAACTAAATGTCTGGGAT
This sequence comes from Ophiodon elongatus, assembly GCA_016806645.1. Classification (NCBI taxonomy): domain Eukaryota; kingdom Metazoa; phylum Chordata; class Actinopteri; order Perciformes; family Hexagrammidae; genus Ophiodon; species Ophiodon elongatus. The sequence goes on from JACSYO010001932.1 coordinate 2,366,861, forward strand.
TAATGGATATTTGTCATGGGGTTTATTTGTCTTTAATGTGTATTTCAACTGTCTCAATTAAAGAAAATATGGAAGAGCGACCCAGCCAGTAGTCATGTTGATTCAGCCAATACATCAGTGGGTTCTCGTAATCATCCATGTGAATCATCATCGGCGTGGAAAGAAATCCAACACATTTTCAATGCTTCTCTAGTTTTTATATATTATAATGGACCTAGTCTCTCCTCCTCTTGTGGTTTCACAATTCAATATTACAATCCTGAGAATGCAAAGCGCACACGATATATCAGACCTAGAAGTTGTGTCCTATGTGATCAACCTATCAGCGTATCAGCAACATAAATATATTCTCTAATTTTACTGTTTTATCTCTGTGTTTGTCTGACCAGGAAGTACAACCGGATTTATTCGAGACGTGACACATTTTTCAAAACAAAACGAAACCTATAAAAGGAAGACACGTAATAAAAGTGCATGTTTACATTGTTCCAATGTACATTCAAGTAATGTCGTAATGTGCAAAGGGCAAAGCTGGATTACCAACTGTGTAAAGCAGGGCACTTGTTTCCCAGGAGTCCCAAAACCCACGGTTCACTATGTGAAAATAGATTTGAGGTCATTTGAATAACTGTTACTTTGTTTGGGAGTTTGGGAATATACACTACTTCTAAGTGAGTTCTGCTTCACCATCTGGTTCCTGATATTCAAACATAGCCTTGTTTTTATGTCCTGTGTTTTCTAAGTGGAGTTTGCGCCACATAAACTACTTCTCATGTACTCTTGAAAATGTAAAAAAACTACACCGCCCAACACATCTGAAGCTCAATATGAGAAAATACATTCATATATAATACAACAAACAAAGACAAAAGAAACAAAGGCAGGCTGTTTTTTGTTGCTTTCATTTATTTCATAAAAGGTGACATAATAGTCATCTGCTGGCAGTGAGAGAACAAATAAAAGTTCAGAATTAGAAATTAAAATCTTCATTTCAGTCAAAAAACAAATCTGCAACAGCTTTAGAAAACAAAACATGATTCAAACAAATACAAAAGTAAAAAATTATTACAAACTCATATATAGGCCAAAATCTGCAACATTATTGTTACTGTAGGTTAAATGCAACACAAATATACATATTATTATTATTATGATACAGGTGAGGTTGGTGTGTTTTATTCCCAGTGAACAGACTGTATTTCATCGGTGTTTCTAAGTACAGCTGTGACTGGGTGTGTGATGCAACTTTGTCATGGCTGTTGTATTCCTGAGGACCCAAAGAAGTGCAGGGTCGAGTATGAAGTTGTTTGTATGAGCTTTTCTCAAGAAAGCTGAGAGAGCACAGGCCAAGCATTCGGCCCGTTCCGAACAGGCATCGTTTGCACGGTTCCTGCCCGAGTAAGAAGAAGAGAACATACAGGCAGAGGACAGAGTCAGCCACACACTTCCAGTGGGTCATAAGTGATGATTGAGAGGGATCACTTTTTATCAGTCTATATATTCGTGCAGAGAATACCTTTAATAATTTAAGTAACACCTTTGCTTTTCCCACTATAAAACGCCAAAATGTCTGCCGTGAATCGTTTTCGATCAAATCTTTTTTCCCGCTCAGTTACCAGAATTTTAAGTTTGATAATAGGATGTTTCTTACCAGAATGCACTTTGAGTCATAGTTTGCGTCTCACCTCAAGTTCATCAGATCCACTTCAAATTTGGTCAGTAAAGACTAAAGACCTTTGTGAATAAAACTTATCAAAAGCTTTACGTTTCACGGAACGGCGTGACCGCGCCGTTGCGACACAATTACCTGAATCCTCATCAAACAAGCGCATGTAACTCCAGGTTGTTGTGTTTGGCAGAATTTAATGAAGGAAAATATGTAATTTTGTAAAACTGAAAAAGAGCACAAAACACATGCCTTTGTAAGTACTAAACAAGGTTTCTGGTACATCAGTATATACGATTACTGGCATAAACCAAATGGACAGGTGCTTAAAAGTATTACAATGTTTGTACTAAAGATTAAATACAACAGTACATATCATTTACATAAGCACCAATGCTTTAACCACTAAACACTAATACAGCCATATGTAGTTCAATTTCAATTCAATTCAATTCAATTTATTTTTGTATAGCCCAAAATCACAAATTACAAATTTGCCTCAGAGGGCTTTACAATTTGCACACAATGACATCCTCTGTCCCAGAACCTCTCATCAGCTCAGGAAAAACTCCTCCAAAAAACCCTATCAACAGGGAGAAAAATGGAAGAAACCTTCAGGAGAGCAACAGAGGAGGATCCCTCTCCCAGGATGGACAGAGTATGAAAATAGATGTCATGTGTACAGAATGAACAGCATAACAGAGTTACAACACGTTCAATTCACATGACAGAAATGATTCATGTAATAGTAGCAGTAGGTGTCGGGGAGGACCACAGCAGGACGTAGGACCAGGGTCCAGATTTAACCACGATCCACAGAAACCTGCGAGGCGAGAAGGCACAAAGACTTCGGGGATGGAGCAGAGTTAGTAATGTGCAGTTATGGTGCATGAATTCATACAGAAGGAAAATAGAAAAGAATGTGCGTCAGCAGGTCCACGGAAGGAACCAGGAGGCAGGACCAGGGTCCAGATGCAACCACGATTCGTGGAAACCTGCGAGGCGAGAAAGCACAAAGACGCCGAGTGAAGAAGTAGAGTTAGTAATGTGCATTGATAGTGTCGTATATTTCAAGC